>BQKN01064667.1:235284-259557 GCA_022839385.1 Asparagus kiusianus
AGTTGAACCTCGCGTTCATTTTTTTAACGAACCTCGCGTTCGTTCTCAAGTTGAACCTTGCGTTCAATTTTCAAACGAACCTAGCGTTCGTTCTCAGACGAACCTCGCGTTCGTGCTTAAGTGAGTCTCGTACTCAATACAGTCAAACCTCGCGTTCGAAGTCAAGCGAACTTCGTGTTCACTATGGTTAAACCCCGGCTTTTTATGGGTCCACTTTGGTATACTTAATTTATTTAATTAAGTTATGGGCCCTAATTAAGCTGTGAGACCCCAATTAAGTTTTTGGAAATTCAGTTGATTTAAATTAAAACTTTTTAATTTAAATCTAATTTGGTTTTTAATCAATTATTTAATTCAAATATTATGACACTAAGGAACTAAGGTTGTCTCTATTTCCAATTGATTAATTGAAACAAGAAGTTGCCAAAGTAACCTCTCTTGTGTAGATTATTCATGAGGAATGTGAGATGTTTGTGTGTATGCTTTCGTGTAAATATTTAATCAGTCCAAAGGAAGATTAATATTTATTTAGACTGTATACACATCTGCGATGATAAGCGTGTGACAATTATAAGGTTTACATGTGAATAATGAATCGATCCAAAGATAGTTTCATTATTTGACATGAGTTATTGTCAGTGTTTGATCATTGCAACAAGGTATCACTTACAAGTTAATATTACTGTCCAAAGACTTGATATTAATGTTGTGCCCGATATCTTGGATGGGGATTGTCATTATTTGAATTTTATTGATTATGGTTATTGATGTGAGCATCTTTTGTTTTATTTCAGCTAATGCATCTGCTGCAACAATTTCTGCTAACATCAACTCAATTCCCATGCTAAATGGGTCAAACTTCAAGGTTTGGAAAGAGAACATATTAATTATTCTTGGCTGCATGGATCTTGACTATGCATTAAGAACTGAACAACCCCAACCTCTCAATGCGGATAGCACTCCTGATGCAAAGAAGGAGCATAAGAAGTGGGAGCGTTCAAATCGCATGAGTCTTATGATCATTAAGCGCGGCGTTCCGGAAGCCTTCAGAGGCATAGAATCCGAAGGGATTACTAAGGCTAAAGATTTTCTTGCCGAAATTGAAAAGCGTTTTGCGAAAAACGATAAGGTAGAAACAAGCACGCTTTTAGCTCGCTTGATTTCGATGAAGTATAAGGGCAAAGGAAACATCAGGGAGTACATTATGGAAATGTCTCATATTGCTTCAAAACTTAAGGCACTTAAACTCGATCTTTGTGATGAGTTATTAGTGCATCTGGTTCTGTTGTCTCTTCCTGCACAGTTTAATCAATTTAAGGTCAGTTATAACTGTCAAAAGGAGAAATGGACTCTAAATGAGCCCATTTCATACTGTGTGCAAGAAGAAGACAGGTTGAAGCAAGATAAGACAGAAAGTGCTCATTTGGCCTATGCCTCTAAGGATAAGGGCAAGAAAAGAAAGAATGATAAGGAAGCTGCTAAGGGTCCAGTTGAGAAGAAACAACATAAGGATAATCAGGGTTGTTTCTTCTGTAAGAAGTCTGGACATGTAAAGAAGGACTGTACAAAATATCACGCTTGGCGTGATAATAAGGGTACGTTCCTTTCTTTGGTCTGTTCTGAGGTTAATTTAGCTTCAGTACCTAGAAACACTTGGTGGTTAGACTCTGGTGCTACTACTCACATAAGTGTTTCTATGCAGGGTTGCCTGAGCTACCGAAAGGCAAGTGATGTTGAAAGACACATCTTTGTGGGCAACGGTCAATCGGTAGATGTGGAAGCAATTGGGCATTTTAGGTTGCTATTAGGAACTGGTTCTTATTTGGATTTAAAAGATACTTTTGTAGTACCGTCTTTTAGACGGAATTTGATTTCAGTTTCTGTATTGGACAAATCAGGTTATTCTTGTTCATTTGGAAACAATCAATTCAGTTTATCTTTTAATTCAAATGTTGTGGGAACCGGTTACTTAAGTACTTATGACAACCTATATTTGCTTGATACAATTGCTTCTTATAATGAAACCTTGCATGCGGAATCGCGTGGTACTAAGCGTAAATTAAATAAGGAAAATTCAGCGTCATTATGGCATAAACGCTTAGGTCATATCTCAAAAGGTAGAGTTGAGCGTCTTGTGTCTGATGGCATTTTGGATTCCCTTGATTTTTCGGACTTCGACATATGTGTTGAATGTATAAAGGGAAAACAGACCAAAGTTAAGAGATTAGGTGCCAACAGATCTTCGGATGTCTTAGAATTGATACATACGGATATTTGTGGGCCATTCCCTACGGAATCCTGGAATGGTCAACAATATTTTATATCATTCATAGACGATTACTCACGTTATGGGCACCTATATCTCATTCATGAAAAATCTGAGTCTCTGGACATATTCAAAACCTATAAAGCTGAAGTTGAGAATCAACTCAACCGAAGAATTAAAACCATTAGATCTGATCGTGGTGGTGAGTACTACGGCAGATATGATGGTTCAGGTGAACAACGTCCAGGACCATTCGCTAGATACCTAGAGGAATGCGGTATCGTCCCACGGTACACCATGTCAGGTTCACCTAGCATGAATGGTGTAGCTGAAAGACGAAACAGGACTCTTAAGGATATGGTAAGAAGTATGATTGCTCATTCTTCTTTACCAGAGTCACTCTGGGGAGAAGCACTTAAGACAGCAGCTTACATTCTGAATAGAGTACCAAGTAAAGCAGTTGCTAAAACACCTTATGAGCTTTGGACTGGTCGAAAGCCCAGTTTAAAGCATTTACATATTTGGGGATGTCCAGCTGAGGTAAGGTCTTATAGGCCAAATGAAAAGAAATTGGACTCCAAAACAGTTAGCAGCTACTTTATTGGGTACTCTGAACGCTCTAGGGGCTATAAGTTTTATGATCCCACACTAAGGAGTATTTTTGAGACGGGAACAGCAACATTCTTTGAGGATGTTGAGTTTGGGGGGAGAAATAAGGTTAGAGGCATTACTTTTGAGGAGGAATTGGCTTCAGATCCAATCCATACAGTTACTTTTGACAATATTCAGGTTCCCATACATGTTGTTGCTCAAGAAGTAAATCCGGAACCTCAAGATGACAATGTTGAACAACTCCCTATTCCAGAAGAACAAACTCAACAACCTCAAGAACCAGTGCTATTAAGAAGATCCACGAGAGAAAGGAGAAATGCTATTCCGGATGATTATGTTGTATTTCTCCAAGAACATGAGGAAAGTAGTGGAATGTTAGAAGATGATCCAATCAACTTCCTTCAGGCCATGAAAAGTTCTAATTCTCAAAAATGGATTGATGCCATGAATGAAGAGTACAAGTCTATGCAAGACAATAAGGTTTGGGAACTTGTCCCGTTACCAGTAGGTGCAAAACCAATTGGTTGTAAATGGATTTTTAAAACCAAGCGGGATGCAAACGGTAATGTGGAGAGGTATAAGGCACGTCTTGTGGCTAAAGGCTATACTCAAAAGGAAGGCATTGATTATACAGAGACTTTCTCTCCGGTTTCATCGAAAGACTCATTCAGAATAATCATGGTACTTGTTGCTCATTATGATCTTGAGTTACATCAGATGGATGTTAAGACTGCATTTCTCAATGGCGACATTGATGAGATGATCTATATGGTGCAACCAGAAAACTTTATGTCGGGAGACCCAAATAATATGGTATGCAAATTAAGGAAATCCATCTATGGACTCAAGCAAGCTCCTCGTCAATGGTATCACAAGTTTCAACAAATAGTTATCTCGTTCGGTTTTGAGATGAACATTGTTGATGACTGTGTATATCACAAGTTCAGTGGGAGTAAGTATATCTTTCTGGTTCTGTATGTCGATGACATATTGCTTGCCACTAATGATATAGGCATGTTGCACGAAACCAAGAGATTTCTATCAAAGAATTTTGAGATGAAAGATCTTGGGGACGCCTCTTTTATATTAGGGATCCAGATACATCGAGATCGCTCTCGGGGTATTCTTGGATTATCACAAAAGAACTATATCGATAAGGTACTTAAAAGATTTGGCATGCAAGACTGCAGACCAGGAGATACCCCTGTTGCTAAAGGAGACAAGTTTAGTCTCAATCAGTGCCCTAAAGGTAACCTTGAAATTCAGGAAATGCAGAAGATTCCTTATGCTTCGGCTGTAGGAAGTCTAATGTATGCTCAGGTATGTACGCGTCCGGATATTGCGTACATTGTTGGGATGTTAGGCAGATACTTAAGCAACCCTGATATGGATCATTGGATAGCAGTCAAAAGGGTTATGAGGTATCTTCAGAAAACAAAAGATTACATGCTCACATACAGAAAATCAGAAAATTTGGAGGTCATTGGGTATTCGGATTCTGATTTTGCTGGATGCCAAGATAGCAGAAAGTCTACATCAGGCTACATTTATATGTTAGCAGGAGGAGCTATATCATGGAAAAGTGTCAAACAGACACTAGTAGCTTCCTCCACTATGGCAGCAGAATTTGTAGCTTGCTATGAGGCATCCAATCAGGGAATATGGCTGTAAAATTTTGTCACGGGACTGCGCATTTTGGAAAATGTTGAAAGACCACTAAGGTTATATTGTGACAATAAATCTGCAGTGATGTATTCAAATAACAATAGGAGCTCAATTAAGTCAAAACATATTAACATTAAGTTCCTGGTTGTGAAAGAAAGGGTACAGAGTGGACAGATATCCATAGAGCACATTGGGACAAACTCCATGATAGCTGATCCTCTTACTAAGGGATTACCACCCAAGGTCTTTCATGAGCATACTGCTCATATGGGTGTGGTAATATTTAAGGATATTAAGATTTAGTGGGAGTTTGTAATTGTGATGCTTTATGTTTGGTTGTATTGTCTGATCAGAATAAAGTATTCAGTTAAGACACTCTGTTACATTATGTTCGGTTTTGACCTCATTAAGGAGGACCAGTTGAAAATAGACATGTACTGATCACATTGCATATAATTTTCATGCTGCACATCCATGATTGATCTATGTCGTTTGATTGTATTGGTATATGTGACCATTGATGGGTCGAGTCACGATAAATGTGACGAAGGCCGCTTTGATCCTATATTGATATAGTCAATGGACGAGATTGTTCGGAAATACCTTTTCAGTGATAGCAATTTTCAGCTCATAAGGTTATACACAATTTAAGGAATCATATGGTGCCCAAGTGGGAGATTGTTGGATTTAATCTAATAAATCTAATTGTGGGCACATATGATTAATCATTGTGTATTGCTATCTTTTAAGGATAACCCATTAAAGTGATCAATTAAGTTGGGTTAATAGGTATTTAAATAAGTCATGGGGTTATATGTGCAGATACCAGGTTGTAATTGTAATTTGTTGATGGGCCAAATTGTAAAAGTACAACATCTATAAATAAGGGGTTATGGTCCCTAACCTAGGGTTAACACAACAATTCTCTAATTCTCTTCACCCCCATCTAGAGAGAGAAATTCGGATTTAGAGAAACCCTAAGGTTAGAAGATCATCAAAACCCAAATCAAGATTTCTTCTATGGATTCAGGTATAAGCTTCCGCTCTTTTGATTTTTGTTTAATCTCTTTGAATTAATCATGGCTATATGGTTTTAAGATCTCAAGTTTTAGATCTAACATATGGAGCTTGCGAAGGCTTCACTATGGATCAAGGCAAACCTCTTTTAAAGTATCTTTGCAACTCGAATCAATGCCTTTGCCTAACTAGGTGTAAACCATAAGGATTTTTGCACTCTCTTATCTGTTTTCCTTGAAAAAATGTATTGGGAATAATGTTTCTGAAATAAAATTGTTGATGTTTGTATTTTCAAAAATTAAAAAAGAAATAAAAAAAGAAATAAAAAAAGAAAAACAAAAGCTAGCAGGTGAAGAGACTTGTGTAACTACTTTGAAAAGGATTTGGAAAATTTAAAATAAAAAAATAAAAGGATATTGTCACATCATCTTTTATTTGCCTAGTTTCAACAATAATTTGTTTTGCAAATAAATAATGTATTTCACTTGTATGCTGACGTGGATACATTTTGTTACTTAAAAAAAGTGACTTCCACCATTTCAATTCACCACCTACTTGAAAGGTGAAGAGGCTCGTCCACATGCTGCGACACAGCCTGTGAGGCAGTCCTGTGTTACAGCCAACGTTGTGCCACCTAGCCCCGATGCCTCCGTGTGAAGTGCAAAGTGCGCCTAACAAAGCGCCACTTAGCGTCTCAGCCCAATTAGCTCTGATCCCCGACCAATTAGATCACGGCCCACTAGAACTTACGAGGGATTAGTTAAATAAAAATAATTCTCGGTTTACCGTTAGCAAGCCTCAAACACACAAGACCTTTGAGATATCAAAACTTTAACTTTCCGCTACGCTACTAAGAATATCTAAAAAATATCATTAGTTAATAAATACATAGTTTGGAAACTCATTTTTGAGAAACGGTTTTGACCAAAAATATCCAATAAAATTTTCTTTCGCTTCTCTTCCCTTATTAGTTAAAAACTCCCAATCCAATAACTTATGCAGACTGGCTTTGCACTGGTTTAGTTTGTTCTAATATCATTTGTTAGTGACTTAGAAGAAAATGTTAGCCTCTTTGTTTTGATGATGTTTAACAAACAATTTATCACTAATGTTGTTTGTCTAGTGTTGGTGTATTTCTATTTATTGTAGACAAACAACGCGTTGGAGGAAGGATGGAATTGCGCCTCAACGAACATATCCAATGGAGGTTGGTGGAATGTCGGGTTGAAGCTTATGCAATTCAAGTCAAGATCCAAGTTCAAGCTTCTTCCGCAAATGTACCAAGTCAAGCTTATTGAAGATTAAGATCGGCTTGAGTAATCTTAGTTTAGGTTTTATATTATGTGTGTTAAGTACCTTAAGCTCAATATCATATACACACACGTATTTGGTTTCTATGTATATATATAGTTATATATATATGGTTTTGGGTTTTCATGTTTATAAATATGAGATTACATATTGATTTGGTTCAACTACTTAGATATGAAACAAATATATTTTCATATACATACTCATATGTTTCATTTTCTATTGTATTTGTAAAAATATTGTATTCTTAGTTTTTGGACTTAACAATAATCATATACATATTTTATTAAGTCTACATAATCATTGTGCAAAGTTTTAAAATATGGTTTAGCCAAAATGTCAAAATTCATATGTTTACATTTTTGTGTTTTGGACTATTTTGAAAAATAATGATATTTCTCATTTGGGAAGTCCTTTTAGAAAACCAGTTCTTGTAGCATGTGTATTATCATGTCTACAATCATTTTCCAAAGTTTTATAATTTTTGGAATTTATTTGATATTTTTAAACTGTGTTTTAAAATCAGCATACTGCTTTCAAACTGTCATGTTTTCATATATCAGTTCACGGTCGACCACCACGGTCGACCGCGCCTGAGTTTATTCGTCAGTGGGCAGTAGAGACTTTCACGATCGACCGCCACGGTCGACCGTGAGCTCGAAATTTCCCACGATCGACCGCAGAAGTCTTTGGAGCTTTTCCTGTTGTTTTTGTTGCTCACGGTCGACCGCCGCGATTGACCACCGTTTATCCCAACTGCTCTTTTGGTACAGAATCAGATTTCTGATTCTTGGGCTGTTTGGTCTTTTCCCTTGGGGTTTTGGCTGAGGTTTTGGGAGGCTATAAGTACCCCATTGATCTCAGTTCTCAATAAGCACCAAGAAGTTTTTAAACAAGTGTTAAACAAGGGTTTAAGTTGGTTTAGTATTTGTTTAAAAGAGTTTTTATTTGGGAAGAAGTTTTACACAAGTGGAGGAGATCATCTACATTGATTGAGTTTCATCTTAATCCATCTCTCCATCTTATTTTTCAAAGAAGCATTTCTAAACTCTTATCTAGCTTTATATTTGCATATTTATTTGATTATCATTTTATTAAAGCTAGTTTTGTATTGAGTTTAGATTTGATTTATCTCTTTGTTACACCCACACACCCACATTGAGCTTATTGTATTTTTCATATATAATATATTTGGGTTGGTAAGAGATTGTAACATTGAGTATGAGCTTTAATTGAGTTCTCGCATTGTATTAGAGAACAAATCATTTGTTATCATTGTGAGAGTGTAAAGTTTTCGGTTAGCTAGAAAACCGAGTGTGAGGAGTGGACGTTGATCGGTGAACGTTAAAAACCGACATTGTGAGTGAGTGTATACATTGATCGGTGATCGTTGAAAACCGACATAAGTGTGGTTGTAAACGTTATTCGGGTGAGCGTAGAAAACCCGGTTGTGATAGTGGATTTCTCTCCGGGAGTGGGGAGCGGAGACGTAGGACGGAAGGTCCGAACTCCGTGATCATTCGAGTGTGTTTGAGTTTGTCATTGGCGCATTTGCTTTTGTATTTATCTTATATCGTCAATTGTGCATTGCTCATTTTATTTCATCCACTATCTTGTTTTTGATTATATCACCCTTGTGTTAGTTTATATATCATTGCATATATTTTTATCATATAGGATATATCTCATTGTTCATATATCTCATTGTTCATATTGCATATCATATTGTATATCTATCTTGCAAGAATAATATTTGAATTAGTTTTAGATTAGCATAAAATTGGATTAGATTAGCATAAGACCCTAGTCACCCCCTCTAGGGTTTAACAGAAAACACCTGTAAAATTTAGCAATTAGAGAAAGGAGACACAAACCCAGGAACATATCTTAGAATAAACCTCCGCTTGGTCATATTCTAGAACCAAAGGCCCCGAACATTATAGGATCCAAAAGAATAAGAGAAAAGATAATTTTAATATTATTTTACTACTTGAATTTAAGTATAACTCCAAAAGATTTCAAGAAAAAGTTACAATATCTTCATATATTCAGATTAATCCCTAGTACGTATAAAAAATGCGATACAGGGAACTATATATGTGAATAGCCCTGACCAAAAAGCCCGTCGGCCCGGGGTCGGCCCGGAAACCCTGGCCAGACCCGGGTCCCCTCGCTGGCGCCTGGTCCGGACCCGGTCCGGCCCGGAACAGTTCCGGTCAGGCAACGAAATCGAGTCGGGTGGCCCAGACCCGGAACCCGACCCGCCCGCAACGGTCACCCTTGGTCACCGTTGCGGGCAAAAATCTGGGCCGGGCCGGGTTGGCTCGGCCCGGCCCGACGAAAACGGTCACCAACCCGGCTCGACCCGGCGAAAACGGTCACCAAGGGTGACAGTTTTCACCAAACGGTCAAATTTGTGACCGTTTGGCTGGGCCGGGCCGGTCAAAAGGGTCATTTTTTCCGTTTTGATCGTTTTGCCCCTTAAAACGGTCAAAAAACGGCTATTTGGTGAAGGTTTTTTGATCATTTGCCTAGGAGGGGTCCAGCCCAGCCAAAACGGCCATTTTTTTGCGTTTTGACCGTTATGCCCCTTAAAACGGTCAAAAAACGGCTATTTGGTCATTTGCCTAGGAGGTTGCCTCTATAAATAGAGGGGGTTTTTACTTCTTCTCCTCACACCAAAACTTATTTATTTCTCTCTAATACTCTCTTATACAATCTTACTCTCTAATAATCTCTTATACTTTCTAATTCTTTCATCAAATAGCTTTTGGATCTGATTATGAAGAGCAAAATCTATCTCCTACACATATTGAAATGAGTACTCCTACAACAACAACTACTCCTCCTACCGATCCTACCAGTGGTAATCCTGAATCTGGTGGCTACGAATTTGCACCAAGAGCTCCTAAAAGTCCGAGATCCGATGCGTGGAATTTTTTGAGAAGATAGACGTCACCAAGGATGAACACGGTAGGATCCTCACCCAGAATGCTAAATGTGCGTTGTACGGCCAGTCTTTCCAAGCTCATCATAAGAACGGCAGCAATCACCTCAAATGCCATATAGAAAAATACAACAAAGGCCAGACTCCTCAAGGTGATATCCGACAATCTATGATTTTCTAATCCTCCTCTTCTAGTAGTCTCGGTACTTAGAATTATGATGCTGCCCAAGCCAGAAAATGCGTCATCAGGTTTATCATTCTTAAAAACCTTCCTTTTAAATTAGTAGAAGATGATGAATTTGAAGATTTGTTTAGAGATGGTTTTTATCCCGATTTTTAAAAAAAATTCTCATCAAACCTGTCAACGTGACATTTTAAAACATTATCAAACGGAACAAGAAAAAATAATTTCTTATTTTAAAAATTTAAACTATAAATTTTCTTTAACTTCTGATATTTGAACATCTAGAGCACAAACATGTTATTTATGTACCACAACACACTGGATTGATAAAAATTAGCAAATGTTTAAAAGAGTTTTTTTATTGCAATTAAGGAGTCACATACTGGTATTAATGTAGTCAATTTAATAGTTTAAGAACTTATGAAACTAGAAATTGATCAAATAATATTTTCTCTTTTACTAGATAATGCAAGTAATAACAATGTAGCTGTAGCTTTTCTCAAAATAACTCTGTCATTACCCTGTCATGGTAAACTTTTTCATATTATATGTATATGTCATATTTTAAATTTAATTGTTCAAAATGCATTTACTAAAATTAAACCCATGATAGAAAAGGTTATAACAGTTGCTTATATGCATACTGCTTCTGAACAAAGACTTAAAAGATGGAAACAAATTTGTAAAAGAAAAAATATTAAGGCTAGACTAATTCCAAAAGATGTTGACCATAAGTAAAATTCCACCTATGCAATGTTAAGTATAGCTATAGAATATAAAGAAATTATAAATGATTATATAAATTATTTTGCTTCTAGTTGTAGCTCTGGTAGCTCTTATGGAATAACTGAAGATAAATGGATAATTATATGTATTTTAAATGATACGTGTGTATCTTCTTCTCTGCTTTGGGGGCTTAGCGATCCTCATGGGAGCTTGAGGATAGGTGATTCTCATGATATCTTGATAATAGTGGTGTGAAGCGACACGGCGGAGCACAGGATGGAGCGTGAAGCGAGTCGGAAGAACGAAGAATCAAAGATTTTAGTTCTCAGTCTGATGAGTCGACTGATGGGTTGATGAGTCGACTGACAGTTGATGAGTCGACTGTCGGGTTGATGAGTCGACTCAAGAAATCACCTCTAGATAGCAAAATTCTTCTGCTGAGTCGGCTCATGAAATCATGAGTCGACTCATGCAAGCCAGCACAGTTTGTGCACGTTTTGAGTCGACCATGAGTTGACTGGTGAGCATGAGTCGATCATGAGTCGACTGATCGAGGGTTTCCCAGGCCGATTTGGTTTCTGTTTGGGGGAATCCTAGCTGGGTTTGGTTTTGGTTATTTACCAGATTGCCATCACGTTGTAAACCCTATAAATAGGGATTGTTTAGGGTTTCTAAAGAGGAAGTGAGAGACCAAATGTAGTCCTAAAGAGTTTTACGTCTAAGAGAGATCCTGATCAAAAGAATTAGGGTTTAGATATAATCAAAGTGAGATTCTAATCAAGAGAGATTAGGGTTTAGAGAGAATTAAGAGCTTGTTCTCGATTCTAGTGAGATTGTGAGAGAGGGATTGTAATCTTTTCATACTCATAATCTAGATAGGGTATTTTCCTTCGCCACATATTGAATTGTTCTTGTGTTTTCTGTCATCCTCTTCTCAACCCACCTTTGATAATTCCGCGATCAAAGGTGCTTACACGGCGACTCGTATCATTAAATGAGATGTTATAAGTTTTTTATGATGCTACTATGTTATTATCTGGTTGTTATTATCCAACTGTTACTTTAGCTGCTTTACAAATTTTAAATATTCAAAAAATTTAACAAATATCGTATGAATGATACTTTTGGAAGTATAATTTTTCAAATGAAGAGCAAATTTAATAAGTATTTTAGTCCTATTCCTCATATTTTTGGTTTGTGGGTTCTTATTGATCCATGTTTGAAGGATATTGGCCTTCGAAGTTTGTTACAATCATTGTATGTTGGACATGTTATAGACTTAGATGATAAATCCAGCATCACTGCTACTTCTCATCATTTAGCCATTAGAAATTATTTTCAAACCTTATATGATGAGTACGTAGCTAGACATGATGTAGTTGCACAACAGTCTGCAGCTTCGGCGCCTTCGAACTCAAGCCGATGTAAAAGTGTAAGTTTTGATAGGCATGCAATGATAGGTGAGCTAACTGGTGGGTCCGGACTTGGATCATCGTTGGAGGTTTCTAAAATAGATGAATATTTATCTGTTTTTTTAGTTAAATGTCAAAGAAATTCTTTAGATATTTTGCAATGGTGGAGAGTATATGGATTAGTTTCATATCCTATACTTTCTACTATGGTTCGTGACTTACTAACAGTGCATGTTTCGACGGTAGCTTCGGAATTCGCCTTCAGCACAGCAGGACGTTTGATCAACGACCACAGGACATGCTTAGACCGTATATTGTACAAGAGGTGATGTGCTTACAAGATTGGTAGAGGTACGAGAAACGAACGTAAGACGTCGATCGGATGGCTGGAATTGAAGATAAATTTGAAGAGTTGGGACTAGCAGATAGATATAAAGATTAAACAGTATTCATCAAATTGTAATTTTTATTTCTTAGCTTTAAATTTGTAATGAATTATTTTGGAAACAGTTACAAATGATAGTGATATAGGTGAGTAGGTGGCAACCTAGTTGGGATGTCCTCATCTATTGTGATGCGACGAATTCCAAAATAAATTTATACTTGTAAAAGATTTACTGATTATTAATAAAGAAGTTATTTTTATCATCTTTCATTTTTATAATTTTTTGTATTTGTAATTTATGTCATTTCAAGTTATTAATAATATGATTGTTTTTATTTTTATTTTCTATAATTTTCTGTAATTTTTTTATGTATATTTTAAATTTTAAAGAGATTTTTTAAAAATTTTAAAAAAAATAAAAAAGCCAAAAAACCCGGGCCGGCCCGGGCCCGGGCTCTGGTTTTGCCCGGCCCGACCCGGCCCGGATGGCACTACAACAAAATACAATATTGCCGACGAAACAAAAACGTCGGCAAAAGTTTAAAAAACGTCGGGAAAAATCATTCCTGACGCAAAATGCAGCGTCGCTAACGCGTCGCCAAAAGTGCGTCAAGGAAAGTATTTAGCGACGCAAATATATTGCGTCGCCAAAAGTACACTTTTGGCGACGCGTCATGCGTCGGGAAAAGTATATCTTTTAGCGACGCATAATATTTTGCGTCGGTAAAAGTGTACTTTTGGCGACGCATGCAGCGTCGGCAAAAGCTATGCGTCGGCAAAAGTATAGCTTTTAGCGACGCAAAATTGTTCGTCGCTAAAAACTATATTTTTGGCGACGCAAGTTAGCGTCGGCAAAAGTATAGTTTTTAGCGACGCAGAGTGAAGCGTCGCTAAAAGTTATACTTTTAGCGACGCAAGATAGCGTCGCTAAAAGCTATACTTTTGCCGACGCTATCAAAGTATAATTTTTGGCAACACATAATTATGCATCGGTAAAAAATATAATTTTGTCGACACTAATTTGCATCGACAAAAGTAATATATTTTCTATCAACTACAAGCCTACAATGAACGTGAACATCCACAAAAAATTTACTCCCATTCACATCAACAAAGAAACCAAACATCAAATTATACTCCAAACAAGTTGCATATTATGATAAACAAAGAATTTGCTCTCATTGCAAAATAATTACATTCATTTCCATTTCCAAGTCAACACTCAAATGCCGTATAAATATTCCAGTTTGCCATATTCAGTGTTTTCCATTTCAGAGAATGACACATTATAAGATTTACAGGAAACTAAACTAAGTTGAAAAAAAAACTTGAAGTGAAAGAACGACACGATCAGTGAACCTCTTCACAAATGAAGGTATATTCTCTGGTAGAGTTTTTACGACTCTGTCTAACTCCTGCATTTGTTGCTTCGCAGTCACTCTATCAGGGCCACAGTACATATCCATAAGCTCTTTCATGTGTGGTAGCATTTCCATCAGTTCTTTGATTATTTCCTATTAGAGAAAATGCAACGTCAGATTATCAGCTACATATATATATATATATATAGCTCAAACAAATACTATTCGTACAATTTTCAGAATTCATCGCATGTTCCCTCCAACTATTTTGTTAACATTGTGGGAATTAATGCAAGAAGTAATTTATTACTACGATGAACAGATATAGTTTGACTGTTTATTTCTTTTTGTTGTTCAGTCAGGTTGGCTCAAGCATGAGAAACAATTATAAACAGTGGAAAATGGAAATTATCGTATATCATATATCTAGAACAGAATCATGAAATTCATGGGTACTTTCTGAATGTGACATAAAAGACATTATAATATACAAGAGATGCTAATATTTCATAAATGAATACTTTCTGAATGTGACACAAATGACATTATAATACAAGAGGAATATAGATAAACATACATGTACTGCCAAGGTTATTGAGAATGCTATTCATGACAGCAAATGAATAGCATTGCAGAGTTGTCAATCCCTTGTTGCTATGGGGGAGTGCATACTCCGGAGGTAGAGCCAGACTGCATATGTAGAGAAAGGGGATATAACTATATATGACCTTTGCACTTTCATCACTATAAGTCTATAAACATCAAATTATTGTTTATAATTATTCTATTTGGACCATATCCAAGGCACCTGAAGACATATATATCGGAGGAACTGATATACTCAAAATTTGGGTACATGTGCATTTTGTGTGTGTCAAATACTCGTGATATAAGATCTCATGATTAATTAACGAGGTGTTATAATAAGAACTCATGACACATCAAGCGCATAAGAGTTATCAACGTTGATCATACCGTGCAAACATGAACATCATCACATCCACACAGCAATCTTCCATTAAGCATGTATGTTGCTTGAAATGCTCATCCTCCCTCGCTCCTCTGCACATGGAGAAATGTTGATCTTAAAATTGCTACATATCCTATAAATTAAGCGAACATCCATAGAAATTACAAAATCCAATGCAACTATGAATTTAATTTAATTGATCTATTAATTTAACTTTTTGTTTTTGCAATCAGGACATATCCATATTCTTGAATATGCATTAACAAAATCAACGATTTAAGTTTCTTACATCAGCTCTCTTGTAGGAAGAGATGTCTGTCCTGAAACTCGATATTTCCTTCGTACGCTTCCTCTATGAGTGACTTCAATTTTTACGCCTCTAAGAGCCTTCTTGATCTGCTCACAGCAATAGTCACTCAGTTAGGTTACTAGGCTGCATGTTATGCTAAGCAAATAGCTTCAACCAACATATGTTGAGGTCATGAGCTCATGCTTACCCGTCAGAAGTCATGTAAATATGATATTCTTTTGTCATGAATGCAACTTGTTCACTATTAAGCCCTGTGAAAGTGAACATCCCGATCTGCTTGATTATGTGACTCCAGTCACCTGGCGTTGCTGCATACAACCAGACATATGTAATATCATTAGATCCATGAACATGACCAAAGAGTAAACAATATTTAACATTTTTACATCTCCAAAGAGCATACAACCAGACATTTTTACATCAGTAAAGAAGCGAGTAGTCGTAGATTAAACAACTGTTGCTCCTCCATACAGAACTGATTTCTTAATGTGTTTGTATCAGTAATAAACTAAAAGATAAATCAAACGAAATAAGAAAGAGAATAGCAATCTTTAGTTTTTTAAGTTTACTAAGCAATGGAACTTGCATCTTATAGAGTTTGGTAAGAAAAAAGAAAAGCAAATCCTGAAAGTCAAATATAAAAACTAATTTTTGGACGTTACATGAATAAAACCATGGCAGATTCCCGATTTCTTCTCATATAAAAAATATATCATACAAATTTCTCATTCCCCCCAATATTAGATGATAATAAGAACGACATACTCTATAGATCTATAGATTCAATCAAAGTAGCAACCGCAGTCTCAATAATCAACACAATTCATGTATATCTACAAGTAATCTGATAGGAAAAATCATAAAAATCAACACATTTAGATCTAAAAAGAGAAAGATCGAGATTAGGGTTTCGATACTCTAGAGATCTGGAAGGCGAACGTCTCAGTCTCGGCCGCCATTGCTCTCAAGGACATCGAAGGAGAGAGCTAGGGTTTCAAGAGGAGAGTGACGACTTTCAGAGAGGTCTAGGGTTAAGATGGAGGAGGAGGAGGCGGCGAGATCCGACGGAAGCGGCGGTGAACTTCGACGGAGGCGGCGGTGAACTTCGACGGAGGTGGAGATCTCCGACGATGGCGTCGGTGAACTTCGACGAACTTTCAGAGAATTTGGGGATGGGGTTTTGGCGATTTTGGCTCTATGTCAAAATAAAAGGGGGGGAATTATCCTCCTTTACTCCGGGGGGGGGAGGATTTGGGGGTGGGGTTTTGGCGACGCGGGTAAATAAAATAGCGTCGCTAAAAATATATCTTTTAGCGACGCTAATTATAAACGTCGGGAAAAGAACATTTTTAGCGACGTAGCCTAATACGTCGCGATAAATGTATATTATTAGCAACGTTAATTTTAAAACGTTGTTAAAACCTATACTTTTGCCGACGAAAATAAAAAACGTCGGGAAATCCATAACTTTTACCGACGCTAAGTTAAAACGTCGCTAATAATATACACTTTTAGCGACGCTAATTATAAACGTCGGGAAAAATATATTTTTTGCCGACGCTAACTAAAAGCGTCGGGAAAAACATAATTTTTGGCGACGTATTTAACCATGCGTCGGGAATAAGCGTCGGGAAAAGTGCAATTTGTTGTAGTGTGGACAGGCCTATATATAATTGGAACAAGTAGATACCCAGTTCTCAAAATATTTTAACTTCTACTATCTCTTGAAAATCCCCTCCTTGTTTGTGAAACTCGTGCATAACGAAACAATATTAAAAATTGCCAGATATTTGGCCATATTTCCTTCACAAGGCAACATTCAAAAATAAAAAGGTAGGCAATTATTTGAGGGTGGTGAATATAACAGCCAAAGAGCAACTAACGTGTAGCCATTATAGAGGAAAATTTTCTCGCAATGCTCCTCGTATTAGGGAGGGACTACCTTACTAATTATAAAAAAGGGTTTTTGCTTTTAGACCCATTTGTTTACTCTCATTTATCTTTAAACCCAAGCACTATTGTTTGTATCTTTAAGCCCAATTTACTTTTTGTATTTATCTTTAAACCCAATCTAGTCATCTAGGCTATTAAGAACAAAAAGTATAATATTTTGGAGATTGGGTTTAAAGATAAATACAAAAAATTAATTGGGCTTAAAGATACAAATAATAGTGCTTGGGTTTAAAGATAAATGGGAGTAAACAAATGGGTCTAAAAGCAAAAACCCCTATAAAAAATTAGTTATCAATTCTATTCAATCTAGGTATACATTGTATCAAAGAGCTTAAGTTTTACAATGATCTTCCGATCCCATCAGGAACGCACTAGTCACCACAACAAGGGAGTTAGAGATCGATGTTGAGCGTACATTGAGGTAAGAGAGTATAAAAAATTAACTCTCAACACTCACATCAACTCCTAATTAAAAACTTTGGTGCGGCTACAGGAATGATCTTTAGAAAGTCATGTGCAAATTCCCATTATGCGAAACACAAAGCAATACGGGACTGAAAAATTTTTAGGGGAGACACTAAGAGAGAGTTATCGTCAACATTGCAACAAGAAAAAAAAAACGTTTAATTTTCTCCTCATTGTCATCTCGTGGAGTATATACAATGTAGGCAGCTTCGGAACTGAAAATTTTGAGGCAGTTATTGGCGCAGCTGAGAGGTGGCTCACTGTTTGGCACTCGATCAAAATTTAAGCACAAGAGCTCGAACGTTGACGGGTATGAGGTGTTTGCTTATGTTAGACAGGAACAATAGTAGGGTTGCTCAGTTGTTTCTCAACCTGTTAATAATTAAACAAAGTAGATAAAGAAGGAAATTGCTACGTGAGTACTCCCATAAATTAAGAGCACGCATTAATAAATCAAAGTTTCAGCTAGAGCCCATATATAAATTGAAGGAACATTTAATTTATATCAAACAGTAAGTCTGTGGTCCCTTTTTTGGCCTTTCGAATGTTGTGTTATGAGTTGGGAGTCACCTATCGATCTCTTGTTTTCTATTTTTTCTTCTTCTTCCACTCAATTTGGATATTTGTCCTATAGCTCGATCAGCAGCTGCTATCTCTATAATTCGTTTTTGGTGAGGACTCGTGAAGTAACCTGCAGCACTTTATGTTTAGCTAGTGCTGGTCGATCGTCAGGGGATCAAAGGCTATAAAGCTAGAGTTAGTGCGCGTCTTTCTTGTTTGCGTGATTGAAATGCGAGAAACGGATATGCATGAAAAAGTTTGAGGACGTTGCGTTGAAAGAGAGAGAAAATTCCTTTTGTTACTCCACCTTTTTTTTATTTATTTACTAGTACTCGTGGCAGCTGAATGATCTTTTATATTGGGATTCAGAAGAGCCCGGCTTGCTTCATTTTTTTAATTTTTAATATCTAAATCATTAGACCTTCAATAATCTATTCTGTTGGGGATTAGAGATACCTAGCTAGGTTACATTAATATAGTAGCTTCGAAAGTGATTCCTTCATAAACGCATTTACTTTGTTTTATGATATATATCCTGTGAGAATGCGGATCACATGCAGAAGATATATAGAAAATGAAGTTTCTTGCGGCTTCGTATAATTTATAAAAATAGAATATGGAAAAAAAAATCCCTACACTACTAATATGAAATTAATTCTAAGATAAATTGATCGCAAACTGTCTCGATCTATAGAATGTTCAATATCTGTTTTGCATCTTTGTACACGACTTGTTACTATCGATCACATTCTAAGAATCCACGTCTCTCTTTGATATTTCATCAAAGACCTATAGGCATTCATAAATTTTTAGCCTAACTAAAATCGTTTTAACCTGCAAGCTAACTCACCCACCTCACAACCATCTCTCTCACAAAGACCGACTCAGGAGATGTCCTCGCACAAAACGACCGAGTCAAAAGGTTTCCTCACTAGGGCTCTCTCGAAGAGCCAAGATGAAAGGCGCTCCTTCTCGAACCTAGCAACATTAGACAGTCACTATCCCATTAAATGCACGGTCAGAGCCATCATTGTACCTCTGCCATAGTCATAATGACTCATCGGACCACGCCAGCGCCATAACCCTCTGTCACCCTCACATTAAATACAAGGATGACTCGGATCACCCACTGTCGACACATGTAAAGTATCAGTTGGCTAAGCTGACTGCATGGACATGGCCGAAGTTATGTGAATGCCCGTGTCAGTTTGGTATTAATAGACATATTCCCAACTACCCAAAGGTACTCAATTTTGGGCACCCTAAAATACTTAAATCTTGTTCTATTTTCTTCCATTTCAATTTATTACCGACTTGATCGTCAAAGGGTCACCGTTAAACCCAACTCTGAATGCTCCAACGTGTTGTATGTATGTACAATTATCTTTTTGCTTTAAGTAGCCATCAAAGGGGAATAAGTGACTCTAAGCACTCCATAAGTTGTTCTATTTCCCACCACTTAACTTCTGACATCAACACTAATAACCAAAATCTTAATTATAGAAAATTATTAATGAGGTATTCATAATTTTAATTAGTTTTTATCTGTGTATTACAGTTTATTGCAAATCATATTTTCTTAATGGAAATGCTTTTACTGTACATATTTATCCACGTGTCCTGAAGAGGATCTCCCAATTATTTTTTACCCCTCAATCTTCAATTGAGGTGGACAATGGTCACTATGTATTATATAAAAATAATTGGATAGCAAATTTAATATTTTTTTCACGTGCATCCATGCAAGTGCAAATGTGGCAGTATTAATTAAGACTCTTATTTATAAAATGTTGATGCCGTTTACATTGTGTTGCTTTTTTATTTAAAAATTATATGATTTTGAAGAAGGTCATCCACGAAGTCTTGAATTTGAAAAAATGGAGGAATGAAAGCAATGGATCCTTTAGAAGGAGGGGAGTGAAATTTTAAATTTGAGAAAGAAATAGAGAATGAAAGTTATATTATCTTCTAGAAAAAAGGCCCTTGCAGAGTAAGAGAACAGATAAGATGTTGATAAATGACTTAACTACCCTCATCTTTTATTTGAATAACCTCCAATTCTTTATGAAATTGAAGGAATAAATATCCATTCCTCCACTTTTATAGGTCCTCACAATTTCCTTAATAGAGTATGGGAGCGTGTGTATGTGTGTAGTAAGAGGGTCCAATCGCCCTTTCCTTTAGTGTCTATTCCAATTTCAAGATCTTAGATATAATCATGTAAAATTCCACTAGATAGAAAATTATTGTTGACTTGAAAATCACTAACATATAAATCACTTTTGTGAATAATAAAAATACCACATCCTATCCCTTGAAATTGAAATAAATGATTATGATTTGGCTAATTAGACCCTCTTCAATTACCACAGGTCCACAGTCACTACAATTATCACTTAGAGGATCCAAACCCAATTCTGATCCATTACGTTAGGCATCTAATGACCAGATGGTTGAGAACCAAATAAGTCACATTGGAAGAGCAACCCATTAAGAACAACATGCAAATTTATTGACAGACTAAATAATATAAAGTACAAACATGCTAGCATGACAAATTCGGAAATTTATACTCAAAAAGACAATTGCTCAATATCACCTTTTCAATTCACTGATCATAAAAACAAACTCCACTTAAAATCTACATTGTCAGAGGAATCACAGAAGCCAAGTCAACAAATGGTGTACATTTTCCACCCATAACCTCAAAAGGATATAGCTTTACAGAGAATAAAGCTTGATTCAAGCAATTCGTAAAATTAAGCTGAAGATATCAAAATCTCCATTCATAACCCCCAGCCAATCGTGAGAGACAATTATGAAAATCATGAGGAAAAAAAACCCCAAAAACAGCAGACGATTTGCTTTGATTCTGCTGGAGAAGGGAATAATATAGCCGAAGTTATACTTGACTCATGATAACGTTAATAACTGTAAGACTAACTTCTGTTCACGGTAGAGCAGCTGCTGACATGCGGTCTCCTGTTACTATTAGAATACTGTGAAGCAGAATCTGATCTGAAATTGTTGTGAGAATACTGTGATTCAAAATATGATCTGGGTCTTCCTTGATACTGTGTTTCAAAATATGATCTAGGTTTTGCTTGGTACTGCGATTCAAAATACGATCTTGGTTTTGCTTGATACTGTGATTCAAAATATGATCGGGGTCTTCCTTGATACTGAGTTTCAAAATATGATCTGGCTCTTGGTTGATACTGTGATTCGAGATATGATTGAGGTCTTTCTTGCACTTTCATATTTTTAAATGAGGATTCCAAATATTCCTGTAAAGAAGTTGAGATCAGATATAAGATCATAGACTCAGTTGGTAAATAATTAAATGATAGAAACAAAGCATTTGAATTCAAAAGTACTATTCAGTCTTAATGTAAATATTAACTGACAAAACAAGTCTTAAATGCACTCGAAAACAGAACTTAGTTCCAGTTATTTCAGTCAACCAGGGGGGAAGGGGAAAAAAATTAGAATGTTCAAATACGCTACAGATTATTACCAGAGAACATTCATCTAGAGAATCAGAATTTGAATGCGCCAATGCTGGTTCATTTCTCTTGGCAGACGGTGACTTTTCCTTCTCCTCATAGAAGTCAAAATCATCTAGTATTGATGTTCCCGATTGGTAAGCCTTAAAAATCTGAAGCATTTTTAGACCTTGAGGAAGTTTTATCTGCAAGAAGTAGTGCATCAAAAAATTATTATTTGTTTAGATGTAAACAGAAAAATATTGTTTTACTGTGAAAAGGTTTGTTGATGATGCAAATAAACGTGTCAGACAAAGGAACCTTAAAAAACCTCAAGAGGCACAAAGTTGTATTTCATGGATATACATGCAAATTTGGATACAGTTATGTATGTAATGCGTAATCACTTAAACAAAACTGGGTTAAATTTCAAGAAAATTGACATTTATTTGACATTTATCCAATACAAGTTAGTTTAGCATCTTGCCAGCAAAAGCTTATAGATGAAAATTAAATTGTGCTATTATTTCAATTACTTGGAACTTGGAAGTACCATTGGATTGTCCAAGAAGTGTCTACAGGTTCACATTACTCCAAAAATATAGACACTAAGCTGATAATCTAGATTCAGGCTCCAGGACTACCCAAAGGAAGAATCCTTATTGAAAAGTAGATACCTTCACTTTAAAGGGAAGAAGAAGGGGGGGAAAAGAGTGTCCAAAGTTTTTTTTTCAAGTATTGAACAGGCCATTCTGCAGGGTGATTCTGAAATTGCGGAGGCTTGGTTCGATCAAGCTGCTGAGTATAGGAAACTAGAAAATGCTGAGGCATAAAGGAGCTGGGACAAAGTACCTCTTGTGTGTCCCTGCTGAAAGTTACAGCTCTATTGTCATTGTTTTCAAGAGTGATATGCTGAAAATTCCTGTTTGGAATGTCCTTTATTATGTGCCATTTTACTGGAAAAAAGCCATTCCATTTATCTTGCTGCCAGAAGTCCATGGTCTTCTTGAAATCAACCGGCCCAGTCATCTCCGCCAAGCCTACGAACTGACCACTTGCGTTCACCTGAAATCAGTAATAAACAAATTTAGCAACCATTGATGAAAACAATCAACCCTGACTCAAAAAATATTATGAAAAGAAAATTAAAAATTTTACAATTGCAATAAGAGACTTACATTGTTCAAAAATATAAATACACGCATGCGCACACGCACACAAAGTGGTGAGGCTCACTTAGAAAAATGAGCTACCAAGATATAGAAACAGTGAGACACAAACCTTTTAATGTGACTAGCAGGGAGCGGAAATGCTAAAGTCGCCCCTACCGTTATTAAGCCTATTAAAGAAATCAGATTCATTATAAAAGGTATAACTATAAAAAGAGGAAGAAGCCGAGCTACAAGAAAAATTCCTGCTGCTACCATAGTAGCAGCATGTATAAAAAGCTGAAATGGGAGTGGATCCTTACGTAGAATTAGCTAACCATATGTGAAGGGGGGATTGTACAGATTTAGCAACTATACCAAGGAATAAAAGATATGCACATAATAGCCAATAAAGAATCTACTCCATTATTATGAGTTATTATCTACTTCGAATAAATCCTGAAATTCTAAACTACCCTGTGAGTCTGTGACAAGCGCTTGCCACAATTGATCGTGTGAACCAAAAACCTACTAATATATAGGAATACATTCCTACAAGCTCCAATATATATATATAAATATATAAAAATATATACATACATGGCTCTCTCTTAATAGCTCATTTAGTAAAATGAGCTCATATGAGGTTAATGGGTATCATATGTCATATTATTAATATGTCATTATTAGGGGATTCTCCCACATACAATGATGTTGCTCTATCTCAACCAAGTGTGGCTATGAGAATTTCTCTCCACCTTATTCACTTGGTTGAGATTGTGAATCATCTGTGTGAGAGAATCCCTTCATATGACAAGGACACTCATTATATAGAGGGGGGAAAATATACACAAGCTGACAACTTATTTAGATGAATGAGCCGTCAAGAGATAGTGAAAGTATGAGGCCCACCCTACTTGTCACATCAGAGCAGGTGGTCCACATAACTCTATCTCTTAACACCTTATTTTGTTAAGTGAGCTGTCAGTTATACATACTTACTTACTTATGTATGTATGTATATAAATATAAATATAAATATATATATGTGTGTGTGGTGGGGGGGGGGGGGTACCATTTGTACCGACGACAAAGTTTGGTCCTTGTTATTGAGGACACTCATTATTCTCTATGCATATTATATTATATGTATATAGACACACTGTAAATAATAGATCATCCTATGCTGACAATTGTACTCACATTGTCCCGAACAAACAGATTAGTTCAACACAGCCCTCTTTAACACCTAATCAACACAAAACAACCCTAGTACAAAACCTTCTTATTTGGTACCTAACTATTTTCGCTAATTCTAACCTGGTGTACAATGCAAGACATGCTTCATTGTGTGACAGTACCAGCGTACATATGATTCCCACACAACTAAATAACACCAAATGTCAACAATCCAAACAAACACCAAAAATTCAACTAACCACCATCCTTTTGACTCGCACCCCAAAGAAATGACTCCGGGGGGGGGGGGGGGGGG
>BQKN01064667.1:259657-314791 GCA_022839385.1 Asparagus kiusianus
CCCCTCAAAAAAAACTCCAGAAGCTTGGAAATCCCACTAACTTTCCAGCTCCTCTTCCATGTCGAATACCAATCAACACCATCTTGAGTTTGCTATTGATTTCTTTCAAACTAACTAGATACCCTGACTCATAAAGAAAAATTTCAATACAAGTATACGATCATATAAATACTACATGTATCAGCATGAATCCTTATCGAAACCGGAAATTCATATATAATACGGGTACATGAGAAAAAAAATCTAGTGGATCCGATTCACAGCATTAATGGTGCACCAATATGACACCAGCCTTGGATCAGTAGGTTTCAGGTTTTCTTCTTCTTCTTCTTTTTTATGTGCTTCGGTCCAAAGGCTTGATACCCCTTCAGTGAACCATTAGTGTCATGGACCAGGTACAATGGATACTTTCTCCAGGAAATAAAGGAAGGTGAACGAATCAATGTATCAGAGGCTTGTCAGGAAAGAGGCGGAATAGAAAAAGAAATATTGCAAGAAAATTAGTTGAAAAAGAGAGAAAAAGAGAATTAGCTGAAAAAATAAGAACCAAATAATGCGAGGAAACAAGACAAGCATTAAAAGATGAACATAAAGAAGTAGAATGTGAAACCAAATGCTATAAGTAAAATAACAGAAGAATAGATAGTACGTAAGCAGGGGGATGAGGCATGTGTGTGTGCTATTAAATGCTGAAACTGGCTCTCTATTATAAATACTCTAAATTAACCCAGGAAAAATCAGATCAAAATAATGATACTGAAGCTTCCAGGTTACAATATACAACCTAGATCCCATTAACAACAATACAAAGAAAAATTCATTTGCATAGAATAGAAGAGATTACCACCTACTAGTTTCCAAGATCCTAGTACAGGGAGTAAAAGATATGAGTGGCAATGCCAAGAAAACACGCAGCAATTTGGACGCTTTAATATGTTGTGTCAATTAAAAGAAAGATAGTTAATTAATACATAACCTGAAAAAGATGGAATGCAAAAAAATTTCTGCTCATAATATTATTACACTCTTTCCGTATACAATCCATTATCACAGAAAGTCCAAGAATCCTTTGTAAGTTTTAGTTACTTGGATAAAAAATCTATGCTTTTCTATACTAGTTTCATTGGAAAATTCTAATAAGATACTTGGAATCATAGATAAAGAAATGCCCTTTTGGACGTTGAGGATCAAAGAGCAGCCATTTTACATCTCTTATGAAACAGAAAAAAAAAGTAGATAATTATAACTCACCGAAAAGAAAAGAAATATTGGGCATTGTATACCCTTATCAATCTTCTCCATCTCCGCCTCCTGAAAAGCAGCATCTAACTTATTGTTCCCATTCGCAGTGCTTGCCCATACACTATACTTGATGCTCTTATGGATATCATCTTCACTGTATGATTTTATCATGAAAAATTTTGCATTCTCATATTTAACTTGGAAGTCAGATTTATTATACTGATCTTCTTGCCAAGAAGGGTTCAAGTTATCTTTCTCCACAGATGAACTTGAATGAGGCTTCAATCTGTTGGCACGAGGACCACGAACTAGCTCATTAGGTGCGCCATAACTTTTTTGGAAGTTTGGCTTATCCCTTATCTGAAACCGGTAGTTATTGTTTGCAGTTGGATAAGTTGACGTGGATCCAGAGAAAGTATTTCTAGGGTAAGGAAAACTGTGTCCTTGATAAGTAGTGGAAGATATCTTGGTCAAAGATTGATATCCTTGAGAATCTCTGACAGGTTGTATACCAGGATGCATCTGTGCAGCCTGGAACGTAAAATTATATTAACAGTTTGATGAAATCAGAAGTAGATATATAAAGAAATTGATATAGAACATCACGAGTTGACTCTAGCAAGAAAAAGATTGAAATTCAGTAATATTAATATCCTATTTCCACAAAATTAATCTATAGTTGGAAATAGGACCATAACAGGAGATAGACAAAAACAAAACATATCTTCTAAATGCAGTAAAAGGAGCAGCGACCTAAAACAGCCGTCAGATATTTGCAATAAGTAGGTAAACTGCCCATATTCGTTCTAAATATCCAATAAAAACTACTAATAATTGAAGATGTAGATGATTATAATACTTCAGTTGAACACATCAAAACAGAGGAGCAAGCAAATATCAGGCACGTATGAGATTCTGAAATAAAAAGTAAGTAATCAAACAGAATTTTTGAGAAATTTCCTCAAGATAAGATGAATAGACTGGACGGAATACAAATTAATGTGTAGATAATATCTTCTTTTTGAGCAACAGCTATTTAACGTAAGTTTTGTATTCCTACAAATAGTCTGATTATTCTTCCCTTGCTAAATAACTTAAGAAAAATATACATATACATTAAATTAAATTCACAGAAATTCTATGTTTATTGTATTTTATTTTCTAGAAAAAGGATGGAGCCTCGACATTGAAAACCCCAGCCATCTACACCAAATTCTATGTTAATTTATTATGTATCTTTGAATTTTCAATGTAAAATTCTTTGCGCATCTTTTGTATGCTTATTTATGTAAGAACTGTATAATGATCTAACGTGAGATTAATTAAGGTAAAACACAACATAATAAACAAGAATCAAGAATGTCTCGTATTAGTAAAATGGAACAAATGTTATCACATGATACATCATCATCCCATTCATAAGCACCCCCCCCCCAAAAAAAAACCAATAAAAAATAAAATAAAAAATATAATATTTTCTTGTTTCGACTCGATGCACAGCCTATATGACATTTAAATATGCAATAAAAATCAGTAAATAAATAAATAAGAGATCATACCTTAAGGTCACGTTTGTTTGTTTTTTATCTGCAGACTAGGGGATATTGTAACCCCAAGACTATAGTTCACGGACTAGGGGATATTGTAACCCATGGACTATGTAATCTTTCGACTAATCTAGTCTAGTTCAGTATTGTTTTCACACGGACTAACCTTCGGACTAAGTCAAAATAGTCTAGACCATAGTTTATGTTTAAAGGGATTATGACCGTTGTGACTAATATCATAACCAAAATGATTTTTTTGTGCTCCACTCAACTAATACTTTATCAATACATTTGTTTAGGAAAAAATACAAATTTTGAGAATGGCATGGTCAAGTAGAGCATTTGGATAACAAAGACTGAAGTTGGTTATGACCATCAGCTTCTTCTCAGGTGGAAATTTTGAAAGTAACTAACTGGTGGAGGGACTGCAACCAGTAGTAAGATTGTAATAGTCCACAAAATGCATAATTGACTAATTGTTAATGTAGATGCACATTCATAATCCTTCCAGCTTAGGAAATGGGAAACAAATATATGACTTCGTTTTCTTTTTATTCTCCCGAAAAAGAAACTTGTGAAAAAAATCAGAACGAACAGAAAAAAATTGATCTTGTGGAAAAATGGAAAAGGATAAGGCTAAATTTGTTCCAAAATCTTAATCACCTTTAGATAACTAGAACCTGGATTGTAAAGATGGGGTGGGGTGGGTTTAAAATAGTCCTCTTTTGGTTTAAAATAGTCCCTCTTTTGAGTTTAAAATAGTTCCCTTTTGGGTATTACGTAGTCCCTACTTAAAAATAATCCGGAGTAATAAAAAACAAACATGAGATAAAAAAGGTGGGTCCGGACTACTTTAAAATAGTACATGGACAAAGAAAAAAGAAAACTTGGCCTACAATAGAAAAACATAAGCTTTTCTTGTTCCATCCCCATCCACAGCCTATATAACATTTAAAGATGCCAAAAAAATCTCAGTAAATAAATAAATAAGCGATCATACCTTAATTGGTTTGTCAGAATGACCAGAAAAGGCAGAAGAGGAATTGAGCTGATGCAGCCTTGACTCTAAAGTCTTTGGAGATGCTTCATGCTCAAGTTTAATTTCAGATTTTTCCAACTTCAGATCTGCTGACTTGGAAGGACCGGTATCTCCTGTATGCAATGCCTTTGTTTCTGAAAGAATAACAAGTTCAGTTTTGGCTTGTGAATGTTGAACAACTAGTGCTGTGTTCCGTGAACGCAAAGGCATTGTTTCTGAATGACTGGAAACTTTTTCTTCAATATGTCCAGCAGACAAGTATGGCTGCTGTAAAGGAAATTGGTCCTCAGACGACATCATTTGACCTTGAGCAGATGTAGTTTGGCTAGGCACTAAGTAGATAAAAGAGTTCCCGTTTGAGAAACCTACAAGAGCCACAATTAGAAGTCACAATTAAAAGATATCAAAACATAATTTGATCCTGGAAATCCTGGCACACTATCAAGAAGTTACATATCTTTAAGCTACCAAATATTAGCCGTAGTTCTCTTGTCACGCAACTTGTTTATATTATTCCACAGAAATTACTCAATGAAGCAAAAATTCCAAATGAAATAACACATAATTTTTCAAATCTATAATAAATCTACAGAATCATAGTTACATAGTACACGATACATAGCAGGTCATGGTACGAATTCGGGTACGCAATTCGCCACTTAGAAAATTTGGATTCATTAGGGGTAGCTTGCTTCGGTTTGCAAGTTTGGTAGTGGTATGTTGTAAATTTTTTTAGGGTGCGCTTAAAAGTTTTCCAAAGTATATAGTAGAAAGCTAGAAATCTAATTATGAATTTTAATATTTTTATACAAAATACTTAAATACTTCTTTTAGATGGTGTTCGTTTCTTTGTTCTGTGTTTTCTTTTCAACGAAGCTTGTTTTAGATCATGGTTTTGTTTTACATCTAATTAAATACGTGTTTAGTTATAGTAAAGTCATCGGCTCATACGCTCTATTGTGTGGCTCCTTTCACTTAATTACACACAATGCATTGAGTCTTGTGCACGTACACTGAAAGAGGCTTTGCATCTAGCATACTTGTAAGTGGTACGCCAATTTTGGGGAACCAGTTCGTGCATCGGAGGGAATCGGTTCGTAAATGTACCAGGAATCGGTTCACAGGAACTGTACGATGGTTTGAGGGGGTTCCGGGGAATTGCGCAACTATGCTACAGATGATAGTGGTTGTTTTGCCCCTGTAGGTATCGATTACAGGTGACATTGGTAACTGCATCATATTGTTTGCACTTGTTACTCTAAAGATCACATTTCTTTTGATTCTATCACGTCTTTTTCGTGATATAATCACCATTTTTGTGATCCTATCTAAACTTTCCTACTATTAGCAATGCTACCAAGATACTAAACTTGTGCTTATAACGCTATCTTCTTTACAGTCGATTTTCTCGAAACTTTAACAACATAACATCTTAAGAATCACACATCAATTACCAAAGTGTCTATCATCTGCAGAGGGCTAGAAAATAAGAAGGTTATATAGAAAGCACAAAGAATGAATGAAAAGTTAGGCAATGTAAAGATATAATTCAATCAGATCATGATTCATATCATGTTTTGTTCAAACTGTATCAAATTTAAGAAAACTCACATAAGACGGAACAGATAACTTTATCAAGATAGATAATATCGCATCTCCTAATCACTAATTAGTAATTAGACCATGATCCATTTGGAGAAAAGATTGTCTAACAGTTGAGTAGCATTGTACAACAGTAGTAAACTATTATAAGAGTTACTAGATGACACGATAAAATTAGACACATATATGAAATAAGATCTAGTGGTCTACAGCTTATTTCACAAGGAAAACCCTACTATTTATACTCATCAAGGTAGTGATAAAACTGAAGTCAGGTAACAAGAATAAAATCAACCCACTAAATAAAAATCAAAGAAAAAAATCAAAAAGATACAGCAAAACCCCACGTTTCTTCTAAAAGAATAATATTTACTTGCTTGATTTAATCTCTCCTTTTTATCAGCATTGAACCTTTAAAAAAGAAAACATCACCTAACCACTAAAGATCCCGTCTTTCCCAAATTAAGAAAATCATAAAGAAAGACAACGGAAAACCTAGAATTGCTAAGAAGATAACAGTGACAATTTAAGCGAAAATTGAAATAGTAAAAAATGAATTTTAAAATCAAAATTTTCCCAAACATTAAAACACTGATCAATAAAAATCAAACCAGGATAAAAAAAATTAACACATTTTATATGAAATTCCCCCAAAAAAATTGAGATGCCTAACAATTACAAAATAATAAACCCTAGAAGACTCGACAGCAAACCGCCATTGCCGCATCTCAACACATCCACAAACGTTCCATCAAAAGAAAAACTCAATCTCTCTCAAAAATAATCAAAAAATTAATAAATTTTTGCGAAAAAGGAGACGCCTTTGTTACCTGAAAATGGAGTTCTAGGGCTCGGAGAACGACCTCCGGCAACTTCCGCTGCTCTCGGTGGTTTTCAAAGTGAGAGAAGCGGCGATGAGAGAAATCGGAACAGAGGGAGCGAGGTTTATTTATTAACCGGAGCCTGATCGGACGGCTGGGGCTTGCGATAGGTTGGAGAATGAATCTCGACCGTAGGATTGAGACCGTTGCTATGTGACGTCAGCTGAGGATTGGGGGAGGAAAAAGCGGGTACGGGTTCGGGTCGGTTATAAAAGATAGGTCCGTTTCCCGAGGGGTTCATGGATGTCTGTGCTTTGCTTAGGAAAAGGTTAGTGCTAGTGGCTGCATTCATGAGAAAGTACTAACCACAATAAGATGTTTTCTTTTTCAAGGAGTAATATGAAGTTCTCTGAATGGTCAATCGGTCAGGAGATCCGAGTGAATTTATGTCACATCATTATTTTCTAGGGTTTTTACATATATATCCCTTATGTCTTTAATCATACTCCCTTTTAAAAACACGGGTTTGAAAAAAACTTTCGGTAGACAAAAATACATTTCCATTAACTAATAATAAGTTGATAAATTGATGATTTCTTATTGGTTGTTGGATATAGTATGAAGATAAGGATATAGTTTTCATTAAATGTAAACCTTAATAAAATTATTGAATATCAAATTTACAAATGTACACAATATGAAGGGCGTATATGCAAAAACCAAACAAATTAACGAGATAAATAATGTTTGCCCCAAAGGTCGAACCCAGAAATAGCACAGACTTACAAATGTACATAGCGTGGATGAGATATTTACAAAATCCACCATACAAATTAAAGAGACAAAAGTCGTTCTCAAAATTATAAAAAAGGAAAATTAAAACAAACGGCTACGATCTAAGAACACAACGTGACGATCTCTCACCGACTAAAATTCAAGTAGTTCATAGTATTGCATAATTAGTTTTAAAGTTTAATTATACTATTATTATTTAAATAGAACTCTATTTATAATGTTATCTTTTCACATGCAACATCGCATACCAATATATATAAGCTAAGAAATTACAACAATTTTCATAGCATTTTTATCCCCTTCTATAGATGTGTGCCTTTGTTAGTTTCTTCTTATTAGATTAAATTAGATTGTTTAAATATTATGAATTATGAAATAGCAACAATTTTTACAACATTTTTCATCTATTTTCTTCTTATTAGATTAGATTAGATTATTTTAAAGTAATTAACTATATATATGTTTGATCTTTTTTCAGATCAGAAATTACAATAATTTTTTCATAGCATTTTCATCTCCTTCAACAAGTATATGCCTTTGTTATTTTCTTCTTATTAGATAATATTAGATTATTTAAAAATTATGAATTATAAAATTATAATAATTTCCACATCACTTTTATCTATTTTTTTATTATATTAGATTATTTTAAAACAATTAATTATATTGTATATGTGATCTTTCATTTCAGATCACAAAGTTTAATTATACTATTATTATTTAAATAGATATTGTTTGTATAAAAATCAAAGAGAATCTCACACGTATCTTAGATCTCAATGTCAATTGTAATACTTACATATGAGTGTTGGTTAAAATAAATTTTATGTATAGGCTTAATTTATATGATTCTACTTTGACTGGATTAGATAATTTAAATTTTTTTACATCCAAATTCTTCCACAAAACCAAAAGAGAGTATCGATACTATAGCTATATATATCCACAGGACCATAAATATCTCAAAAGCGAGCTAAGAAAACCACACGAACGAAAACCATATTAATTACCCCCAAGTCATCACTGTTTTCAAAACCACCATTCTCCATCTCTATTTATAATATATCCACATACCCAAATTAAGATGCTGGGTTTTTTCCTCACAAACTACATCATTGATCAACCCTCCTTTTTCCTTTGTACTTAAATAACATTCATTGCGATAAGGACTCACTTGGGTTCTCTACCTACCTTGAACACCCAATAAAAAATAATGTACTGCGTCCTGTAGTTAGTTAATAATGAGATTCTATCATTATAAATAAATTAAGTAAAAATTAATAATTCTTAAGAATGTATTACGTTCCCTTATCTTCCACTACAAACTTGTTATTGTTTTTGCCCCAATAGATTTTCAAATTTAAGCTTGATGGTTGCTTGATTTAAAAAAGTTCTGTTAGAGGGCCCAAATAGTTTGTTTTATAGTTTAAGACTATCAACATATTTTGTCTATGATGCATATCAATTATGAGTAATAATATAATTTTATTGATCCAAGTATATCCTAATATATTTCTAAACTCTTGTCTTGTCTTTTGCTCTTTATTATATACCAACATGATATCACAATTGATATAGATGATGAAGGCACTACTGTAGAAGTGCATAGAAAAAGATAAAGGTGGAGAATGATTGATCTCGGCTCAATTAAATATGAATAAAGAATGATAAAGGATAAATTTTTTTTAATATTTTATAGTAAAACTTACTTTTTGAGTAAAATTAGGAATATTTAGAATGAATTTTCATGCAATTTTTTAATACGCTATGATTTTGTCATGTAAAATTATACTAGCGTCACAATTATTCTTTAGTATTAATTTTATTTATTTTAAGTTTATCAATAATTAAGATGTCTTCCAGTTTTGTGAAAAGTATGTGCTCTGTGCTGAGCTTATACAAGCCATCTTAATATTAAGTATTTGGTTATATTTTTACTAACACATCAATAATATATTATTATATTTTATTTAAACTTAACACTACATTTAACGACTAGGATAAACAAATTGGACATCGATGATTTAATCCGATAAACAAATATGTTACATGAAGTTTGATATATACAAATTTAAAAAATAATATTGTGTATGTAAGTATATAAAAGTATATTGATCCTAGTTTTACACATAAATCTATTTCATAATTTTTTAAAATGTTTAAATAAAATATATGGTAAAAGTAATAATCCATGTTTATAGATTTTAATTCAAAATAAATCTGAGTTATTTTATAGTAAGAAAATAAACAACAAATAAATAAATAAATTTGATATCTAACCACGTGCATTGCACGTGTACAAGAACTAGTACTTGTAAAATAACCACAACAGTTGGATGTGTCGACACATATTTTATGACATATATAAAAGTATTATTTTATTTACAAAGAATTAAATGATAGTGACATAAATAAAAAGTATAGCAAATCACCACACATATTTGTGTTATTAGATTAGATATACAATTAAATATAATTACAAAATACTAATAGCCTAATATTAATTATGAGAGTATCTATTAATGGGCTTAAATAATAAATCATAAATATGATGATTAATTATTTATGATAGTGTATAAGTTGAAAAAACTTCATAGTTAAGTGTACTTTGGTAAGAGTAATCCTAGGATGAGTGATTTTTTGGGAAATTATGGTGTTGGATTATAATATTCTTTATATTTTTATGATCTACACATAATTATGTGACATCACTCTTGACACATATATGCGTCACGAGTTTTTGTGACACATGTATGTGTCACTACTCTCAACATATATATGTGATGTGAGTTTTTTGACACGTTCTCATATGTGTAGAACGATATATACTCTCCATACAAGCTCTAACCACACTTTTGATATGTGTCATGCTCTATTTGTACGACACAAAAATGTGTTGCATAGAGACAAAAAATGTATCATAATTTATAACTTTTGCTGTAGTGAATTAATCCTCTTACTCCTCAAGACTAGCATATTGCATCTTTCTGCCCCTCCAACTTAAGAATATTATTTTTTAAATAAGATAATGTCAAAGTTCTCAATAATTTTCAATTAGTTTGCAATGGCTTCCATCTAAAAATTGAAATTGTTAAATGGAAGAGGTAGAAAAAAAACCAATGTGAGAGAACTGTAAGGCAATTTTGTAAATAATAATATTTAGGAAGTAATTTTACAAATATAAAAGATTTGAGGTGTAAATATGCAAAAACCTATATTGTCTAATAGATATGTTTACTTAATATACAAAAATATATAATATGGAGGAAAAAATTAGGTATGAGATGGTAGCTTATTTAACAAATGAGCTAGTAAGAGATATACTGGTAATGTGACTCACCATACTAGTCACATTAAAGGTGTTGGGCTCATTATTTCATCTCTTGATAGCCCATTTTGCTAAATAAGTGGTTATCTCATAATCATCAAATACATATAATATATATTTAGAGAGAATTCATTGGTGGTTTCTTTTTAATGTTTATTAAAATCGATGAATTATCGAAGAACTAACGCTTCTCCCCTTGGTAGTTTGAGAATAGTTTCGGAAGGTGTAGCCTGATAAGCATCATTGATATTTTTATTTTGCAACACTTGAAATCATTTTTTAACATAATGAGAACTCAGTTATATCTACGTATATATAATAATAATAACAACGATCATGATGATGGCTAATTCTTTCAGATTGGATATTTTTTTCCTCTCTATTTTTTCCTCTCAGGATAAAGTATCTTTTTTATTTTCATGAGATATACCATTTCAAGGAGAAAAAAACTATTTTGAAATATACTATGCTTGCGAACAACAAGAACAAAGTTGATATTTATCCGAAATTGATCGTAATTGGTGGAAAATGTCATGATGCAACAAATTATTCTTGTACATCTCGTCATTATGATAATACAAATTACTCCATCTATCTACAATAAATAAATCAGCCATCTTATTCAATTATAGTGTGCTTGGAATGGAATCCAAAAATCTAACTTTAGAGATTTTATTTCGGTTATTTTAGTAAGCATAAATATCAAACCAAACACGTATAATTATATAGCGCATGCAACAGGGCCGGCCCTACCTTAAGGCAACTAAGACAATCGCCTTGGGCCTCATCTTAGGTAAGGCCCACCCAGTCACCGACCCTCAATTAAGTCCCTCAGTAGTCAGCCTAAACCCTACCATTTCTTTCTTTGTTTCTCTCACTCCCTCCCACCGCCTCCTCTCTCAAACATCAAGATCAAGTGAAGTCACAACTATTTCTTCCCCCTAAGCTTCGCCCACAGCGCCCTCTCCATCTTCGTTGGGTTTGATAGTTTCCGGTGAGAAAATATGAAATTTTTTTGGTTCTGTTGATTAATTAGCATTTTTTCCAGGAAAGTTTTGTTATTTTGTTGTTTTATCTTGTTTATTTTCTGAAAGATTGCTTTTTGTGGTCTGGGATGGGGAAATTTGGGATTTTCTGAATCTGACCGATTTGTTTTCTAGAATTGCTCATGTTTAATGATGCGTTATCGATTTTGAGTTGATCTTTTTTAAGGTTTCTGATTTCCCCCCGTTGATGGATTTGTAGTTATCCTTTTAGCCTCGGAAAATTACTTTTTTGCAGTTTTGAGAGCTTTAAGGAAGGATTAATTGGGCTTTTTCTGAATCAGGTGAATTATTTTTTAGAGTTGTCTTTTTGCGTGGCTTTGATCTAAGGATTCTGAATGTTTTGTTTGGGTTTTCTTCTTTTTTGATTCAGTTGCGTTTGAATGATGGGGAAATATGAGGTTTTGTTTTCCAAAGCATCAAGCCTAAAGATTTAGATATTTCAATTTTCTTTCTCCCAAATCATCTATGTGAAGAATTGATTAATTTTAGTCTGTAGATACAGGTAACTAAAAGACCTGTCAATTTTTTTCAAATTAAATTCTCTCTCATTACGCAAGCGAATTTGATTTGTCGTATAGCTTCTATGCTTTCTAGATCAAAGATAGATTTTTTTTAGGTGAAAACGAAGTTAACTTTATTGGAAGGAACTTGGGAATGGGGCGTTCTTATGAATCTGTTATTTTATTCGAATTTCTTTTTCCTTATTGTATTTCTAATATGTGTTATTTGATTGGCTAGGGAAAAACTAGCTAAAATGCTGAATATTGTTGATTATCAGATTCATAAGAATGACTTTGTTGCGTTGGGCACTTAAGCCTCATCTAATATTTCGCCTTGGGCCCCAAAATTCCTAGGTACGGCCCTGGCATGCAAATGGAGTATAAATACATGACATGTACACAAGATCGACAATCTAAGAAAACATGTGGCACTTGTACATGGTGTACGTGGATATACACATACATGTACTACATACTTAATTTCATGTATATATTAAAGTAAGTTTAGAATAGAATTTTTTTTTAAAGATAAAGTTCAGAATAGACTTGATGTTATATATATAAAACCTATGGAGCAATTTATTTTGACTCCTCTTAGGATCATGTATGGAAAGCCAAAATGTGTGGCACGCAACAGTCTCATTATCTCTCCATTTTTCTCCAACACAAAATACTACATGTCTATAAAATCTCAAGAGAGCTTTGCATAATAGCTTCTAACTAATACATTTTTTTTGTCTATATAAAACTCAAGCTTGGAAATTTTCATGGCCTCCCAATTTCCAATCACTCCACAAAACACTCCTCATGCATGGGCAACGAGGACAAAGATTAACACGAAAGTTTTTGCATCAAGATCAGGAGGGATGCCCTTCAAACAGGTACAAATATTTGTGCATATATTGATTGTTATGGATATTTTCAAGGGGAACTTGGAGTTATATGTCGGAGTAAAATGGGCTTTAAATAGAAAATGAGAATTAGATAAGCCAAAAAGTTTAAATTTTTTTTGGGTAATTTTCGACATTAATTTTTGTAGGTTTCAAAGGGTTGCAAAACTTGCCGGGGTCAAGGTGCGATTGAGTGTCCGGGGTGTAAGGTTTTGGCCTTTCTCACTTCTCAAGTTTATATTCACCATTTCGAATTATTTTATGGGGAGAAGAACTCATCATTAATCAATAATGAAAAATATGAGCTAGATTAACTTCTTCTTTTTCCCTGTGTATCTACAGGACTAACTCTGAGGCTACAGATTGTATTACACAAGTAACCTTAGGAATTGCTTATCGCTTGGTCTCAAGAGTCACTCGTCTTATTACAATTAGCAATCTCTGTTAGATCTAATAAAAACTTGAGATCTAAACCATAAAGCCATGATTTAATTCAAAGAGATTAACAAGAATCAAAAGGTGCGGAAGCATATACCTGAATCCATTGAAGAAAACTTGATTAGGGTTTTGATGATCTTCTAACCTTAGGGTTTCTCTCTTATGGATCTCTTTAGATGGGGATAAGAGAATGAGAGTGGTTAACCCTAGATTAGGGACCATAACCCCTTATATATAGGTGTTGTACATTTGTAATTTGGCCCCTCATCAAATTATAATTACAACCTGGTATCTGCACATATAGCCTCCATGATTTATTTAAATACCTATTAACCCAAATTGATTGATCACTTTAAGTGGGTTATCCTTAAAGATAGTAATACACATTGATTAATCATATGTGTCCACAAATAGATTTAATTAGATTTAAATCCAACAATCTCCCACTTGGGCACCATATGATTCCTTAAATTGTGTATAACCTTATGAGCTCAAAATTGCTATCATTAAAAAGATATTTCCGAACAATCTCGTCCATTGACTATATCAATATAGGATCAAAGCAGCCTTTGTCACATTTATCGTGACTCGACCCATCAATGGTCACATATACCAATACAATCAAACGACATAGATCAATCATGGATGTGCAGCATGAAAATTACATGCAATGTGATCAATACATGTCTATTTTCAACTGGTCCTCCTTTAGTGAGGTCAAAAGTAAACATAATAAAACAGAGTGTCTTAACTGAATACTTTATTCTGATCAGACAATACAACCAAACACAAAGCACCAGAAAATTACAAACTCCCACTAAATCATGATATCCTTGAATAACACCACACCCATATGAGTAGTATGCTCGTGAAAGACCTTGGATGGCAATCCTTTAGTAAGAGGATCTGCTATCATGGAGTTTGTCCCAATGTGCTCTATGGATATCTGTCCACTCTGTACCCTTTCTTTTACAACCAGGAACTTAATATCAATATGTTTTGATTTAGTTGAGCTCCTGTTGTTATTGGAATACATAACTGCAGATTTATTGTCACAAAATAACCTCAGTGGTCTTTCAATATTTTTCAAAATGCGCAGTCCAGTGACAAAATTTCGCAACCATATTCCATGATTTGATGCCTCATAGCAAGCTACAAACTCTGCTGTCATAGTGGAGGAAGCTACGAGTGTCTGTTTTACACTTTTCCATGATATAGCTCCTCCTGCTAACATATAAATGTAGCCTGATGTAGACTTTCTGCTATCTTGGCATCCAGCAAAATCAGAGTCCGAATACCCAATGACCTCCAACTGTTCTGATTTTCTATATGTGAGCATATAATCTTTTGTTTTCTGAAGATACCTCATAACCCTTTTAACTGCTATCCAATGATCCATACCAGGATTGCTTAAGTATCTGCCTAACATCCCAACAATGTACGTAATATCTGGACGCGTACATACCTGAGCATACATTAGACTTCCTACAACCGAAGCATAAGGAATCTTCTGCATTTCTTGAATTTCAAGGTTGTCTTTAGGGCACTGATTTAGACTAAACTTGTCTCCTTTAGCAACAGGGGTATCTCCTGGTCTGCAGTCTTACATGCCAAACCTTTTAAGTACCTTATCGATATAGCTCTTTTGTGATAATCCAAGAATACCCCGAGAACGATCTCGATATATCTGGATTCCTAATATAAAAGAGGCGTCCCCAAGATCTTTCATCTCAAAATTCTTTGATAGAAATCTCTTGGTTTCGTGCAACATGCCTATATCATTAGTGGCAAGCAATATGTCATCGACATACAGAACCAGAAAGATATACTTACTCCCACTGAACTTGTGATATACACAGTCATCAACAATGTTCATCTCAAAACCGAACGAGATAATTATTTGTTAAAACTTGTGATACCATTGACGAGGAGCTTGCTTGAGTCCATAGATGGATTTCCTTAATTTGCAGACCATATTCTTTGGGTCTCCCGACACAAAGTTTTCTGGTTGCACCATATAGATCATCTCATCAATGTCGCCATTTAGAAATACAGTCTTAACATCCATCTGATGTAACTCAAGATCATAATGAGCAACAAGTGCCATGATTGTTCTGAAAGAGTCTTTCGATGAAACCGGAGAGAAAGTCTCTGTATAATCAATACCTTCCTTTTGAATAAAGCCTTTAGCTACAAGACGTGCCTTATACCTCTCCACATTACCGTTTGCATCCCGCTTGGTTTTAAAAATTCATTTACAACCAATTGGTTTTGCTCCTTCTGGTAACGGGACAAGTTCCCAAATCTTATTGTCTTGCATAGACTTGTACTCTTCATTCATGGCATCAATCCACTGTTGAGAGTTAGAACTTTTCATGGCCTGAAGGAAGTTGATTGGATCATCTTCTAACATTCCATTACTTTCCTCATGTTCTTGAAGAAATACAATATAATCATCCGGAATAGCATTTCTCCTTTCTCTCATGGATCTCCTTAATGGCACTGGTTCTTGAGGTTGTTGAGTTTGTTCTTCTGGAATAGGGAGTTGTTCAACATTGTCATCTTGAGGTTTCGGATTTACTTCTTGAGCAACAACAGGTATAGGAACCTGAATATTATCAAAAGTAACTGTATGGATTGGGTCTGAGGCCAATTCCTCCTCAAAACTAATGTCTCTAACCTTATTTCTCCCCCCAAACTCAACATCCTCAAAGAATGTTGCTGTTCCTATCTCAAAAATATTCCTTATTGTGGGATCATAAAACTTATAGCCCCTAGAGCGTTCAGAGTACCCAATAAAGTAGCTGCTAACTGTTTTGGAGTCCAATTTCTTTTCATTTGGCCTATAAGGCCTTGCCTCAGCTGGACATCCCCAAATATGTAAATGCTTTAAACTGGGCTTTCGACCAGTCCAAAGCTCATAAGGTGTTTTAGCAACTGTTTTACTTGGTACTCCATTCAAAATGTAAGCTGTTGTCTTTAGTGCTTCTCCCCAGAGAGACTCTGGTAAAGAAGAATGAGCAATCATACTTCTTACCATATCCTTAAGAGTCCTGTTTCGTCTTTCAGCTACACCATTCATTCTAGGTGAACCCGACATGGTGTACTGTGGGACGATACCGCATTCTTCTGGGTATCTAGCAAATGGTCCTGAACGTTGTTTACCTGAACCATCATATCTGCCGTAGTACTCACCACCACGATCAGATCTAACTGTTTTAATTCTTTTGTTGAGTTGGTTCTCAACTTCTGCTTTAAAAGTTTTGAACATGTCCAGAGACTCAGATTTCTCATGAATGAGATATATGTACCCATAACGTGAGTAATCGTCTATGAATGATATAAAATATTGTTGACCATTCCAAGATGCCGTAGGGAATGGCCCACAAATATCAGTATGTATCAATTCTAAGACATCCGAAGATCTATTGGCACCTAATCTCTTTACTTTGGTCTGTTTTCCCTTAATGCATTCAACGCATACGTTAAAATCTAAAAAATCAAGGGAATCCAAAATACCATCAGACACAAGACGTTCAATTCTACCTTTTGAGATATGACCCAAGCGCTTATGCCATAATGTCGCTGAATTTTCCTTATTTAATTTACGCTTAGTACCACGTGATTCCACATGCAAGGATTCATTATAAGAAGCAATTGTATCAAGCAAATATAGGTTGTCACAAGTACTCAAGTAACCAGTTCCTACAATAATTGAATTAAAAGATAAATTGAATTGATTGTTTCCAAATGAACAAGAGTAACCTGATTTGTCCAATACAGAAACTAAAATCAAATTCCGTCTAAAAGACGGTACTACAAAAGTATCTTTTAAATCCAAATATGAACCAGTTCCTAACAGCAACCTAAAGTGCCCAATTGCTTCCACATCTACTGACTGACCATCACCCATAAAGATGTATCTTTCACCATCACTTGGCTTCCGGTAGCTCAGGCAGCCCTGCATAGAAGCACTTATGTGAGTAGTAGCACTAGAGTCTAACCACCAAGTGTTTCTAGGTACTGAAGCTAAATTAATCTCAGAACAGACCAAAGTAAGGAACATACCCTTCTTAGAACGCCAGGCATGATATTTGGTACAATCCTTCTTTACGTGTCCAGACTTGTTGCAGAAGAAACAACCCTGACCATCCTTATGTTGTTTCTTCTGAACAGGACCCTTAGCAGCTTCATTATCATTCTTTCTTTTCTTGCCATTATCCTTAGAGGCATAGGCCAAATGAGCACTTTCATTCTTATCTTGCTTCAACCTGTCTTCTTCTTGCACACAGTATGAAATGAGCTCATTTAGATTCCATTTCTCCTTTTGACGGTTATAACTGACCTTAAACTGATTGAATTGTGCAGGAAGAGACAACAGAACCAGATGTACCAATAACTCATCACAAAGATCGAGTTTAAGTGCCTTAAGTTTTGAAGCAATATGAGACATTTCTATAATGTACTCCCTGATATTTCCTTTGCCCTTATACTTCATTGAAATCAAGCGAGCTAAAAGTGTGCTTGTTTCTACCTTATCGTTTTTCGCAAAACGTTTCTTAATTTCGGCAAGAAAATCTTTAACCTTAGTAATCCCTTCGGATTCTATGCCCCTGAAGGCTTCTGGAATGCCGCGCTTAATGATCATTAGACTCATGCGATTTGAACGCTCCCATTTCTCATATTCCTTCTTTACATCAGGAGTGCTTTCCGCATTGAAAGGTTGGGGTTATTCAATCCTTAATGCAAGATCTAGATCCATGCAGCCAAGAACAATTAATATTTCTCTTTCCAAACCTTAAAGTTTGTCCCATTTAGCATGGGAATTGAGTTGATGTTAGCAGAAATTGTTGCAGCAGATGCACTAGCTGAAATAAACAAAAGATTTTTAACCTTGATTAGTGATCAATAAAATTCAAATAATGATAAATCCCATCTCAAGGTATCTGGTACAACATTAATATCAAGTCTTTGGACAGTAATATTAATTGCAAGAGATACCTTGTTGCAATGATCAAATACTGACAATAACGCATGTCAAATAATGAAACTATCTTTGGATCGATTCATTATCCACATGTAAACCTTATAATCGTCACGTATTTATCATCACAGATGCGTATGCAATCTAAAAATAAATAATAACCTTCCTTTGGGCCGATTAAATATTTACACGAAAACATACACACAAACATCTAACATCCCTCATGAACAATCTACACAAGAGAGGTTACTTTGGCAACTTCTTGTTTCAATCGATCATTTAGAATGAAAGACAACTTTAATACCTTAGTGTCATATTATTTGAAATAACCAATTGATCCACTACCAAAATTTAATTTAAATTAAATAATTTAATTTAAATCAACTGAATTTCCATAGCTTAATTAAGGGCCCATAATGAATTATGACCCACAAATAGGATTTAATTGATAAATTCAATTAATCCTTACGCCCAAAATGAGCTTAAAGGAGCTTATACCCGATAATTAAACACAGGTCCAAATTCTTAATAAAATTCTCAAGTCAAGGCCAATGTTTAAACAAGTTCCAAAGATTAAACAAAGCCCAGATTATTTGATCTGTGCCCTAACTTTAACGAGTTCTACAATATACTCGTTGTGAGCGAATGAACGCAATGAACGAACGCAATGTTCGTTTGAACGCAATGAACGAGTGAACGCAATGATCGTTTGAACACAATGTTCGTTTGAAAACGAACGCAGCGTCGACGAACGCAGCGTTCGACGAACGCAGCGTTCGACGAACGCATGTATCATTAGAGAACGAACGTGGGTTCATTTGAGAACGAACGCAAGGTTCGTTTGAGAACGAACGCAAGGTTCGTTTGAAGCTTTCAAGCCTCGCCAAAAATTAAGGTAACCACCTCCTTAATTTCCGAATTGAGGTAACCACCTCCTTAATTTCCGCATGTTTTCACGTGCACGAACCCCTTGAGGGTTTAAACTGAAACCGCCGCCGCTGAATCAACTCCGACAAGGAGTTTTGGTGATTGACGACAGATCAAAAAAAAATCCCAAAAAAAAGATAATTATTTTTCTGTCGATTTTTAAACTCAAATCATTTAGATCCAAACCTCAAAAATTGAATCAAACACAAAAGAAATGAACTTTAGAGTTCATAAATGCTACAGATCCAAAAATCGAAAGAAAAAACCAAACAACATGGAATTTTTTTTACTATTCATCCGAAAATAAAAAAACCTTTACTGTTCACCCAAAAAATAAAATTTTTACTGTTCACCCAAAAATAAAAAACTTTACTGTTCACCAAAAATAGACCCTGTTCATCCGCAAATGAATCCGAATCAAACACAAATTAAGATCAAAGAACCCTAATTTTAATCTTAATCTCTTAGAACAAATCAATGGTGGCTCCGATACCACTTGTTAGATCTAATAAAAACTTGAGATCTAAACCATAAAGTCATGATTTAATTCAAAGAGATTAACAAGAATCAAAAGGTGCGGAAGCATATACCTGAATCCATTGAAGAAAACTTGATTAGGGTTTTAATGATCTTCTAACCTTAGGGTTTCTCTCTTATGGATCTCTTTAGATGAGGATAAGAGAATGAGAGTGGTTAACCCTAGATTAGGGACCATAACCCCTTATATATAGGTGTTGTACATTTGTAATTTGGCCCCTTATCAAATTACAATTACAACCTGGTATCTGCACATATAACCCCCATGATTTATTTTAAATACCTATTAACCCAAATTGATTGATCACTTTAAGTGGGTTATCCTTAAAGATAGAAATACACATTGATTAATCATATGTGCCCACAAATAGATTTAATTAGATTTAAATCCAATAATCTCAAGTTTACTCGTGTAGATACACAAATTTCAGGATCACCCGTGTAATTATTCGATACCTCAGGGTACCACAATGTAATTAATCTCCATTATGATAGAAAAGTGATATATTTTCACTAGTTTAACATAATGGATATTAGAGTTTCTACTCCACGTTTGGGCTCTAGATTTGTTTCCTATTTTCCAGCCAATCTTATTCTCATGTATATGTATTCTGTAGCCAATCTTATTTTCAATATTTATCTATATAGATTCCTATTATTCAGAAAACATTAATCGAAAATTCATTCATTATAGTTTGCTCTCTTTTTTTGGAGTTCAGGGAACTGGAAAGAACAGGAAGAATGGAAACATTTTTGAAAGATGGAAGTAAGTTAGTTTCGTTCTCTCTTTTGTGGAACAATCCATATATATGCCTAACGTGCTCAATACTTACCAAAGGGCACACTAAAAAAATTTGTTATTAATTTTTGCAACTATAAGCAAGATATTTATCACAGACTTCAGATCCAATCAATGTTGGTAATTAGCTTTTGGGTGTTTTCTTTGTTGATGTATTTCTTTATTAGGTGTTTTGATTGCCAAGGATTTGGAATGAAGAGCTGCCCCGGTTGTGGTAAAGGAGGGCTAACACCTGAGCAAAGAGGGGAGAGATAGAAGAAACCAATTATTTCTTATTAGATTTACAAATAAATGTATCTATGTTTTCTAATCCTTCTTTCTGTTACTTTATTGATGTAAAGATGCTCAATGTAACAGATATGGTTCTCTTATTAATGTTTTGATGACTTTCTAATGATAATACTTATGTAAATTTTGATAGTTGTATTTGAAATAAAGATAATATTGATTGAGTATGATTGAGAAGTGGTCTATATATGTTCAGTTGAAGAAGAGAACAAATTGACGAATTTTAGAAGACAGAGCCAATTCGGTAGACGACATGAGCGCATGGGCATATTCCAAATTTTCGGACAGACCTCACCTCATCCTCCTCTCGGGCGCTTCCCTGTCCCCATCACGCACCAAATTTTGCGTTAGGTGGCCAAAAGTGACACATGATAAAAATAAAACTAGCCAATAGGTACTTCTTATTAATTTTCACGAACTTTCTCCCCTTCTCCCTCCTCCCCCAAAAGCAAACTTTCAAGCCCAATATCAGAAGAATTAAGGGGAAGCAACGTTAAAAATGAATAAGGTCGCAACGCCTCGTGGTTTCCGAGACGGCGGCCGCTTCTTCTCAAAGTCGCCGGAGGTTCGCCAGAAATTGAGAATTCCGGTGAGATTGATGGTGATCCCCGGCGATTATGCCACGCTAGGACTCGCTCCTTTTGCTTCTAAAGTTGAAGTCAAGAACGCGTACAAGAGATTGGCCTTGAAAGTAAGTGCATGTTTTGTGCTTAAAAATGTTGGATATTGCTCCTAAAGATGATAAATACATACATGCATTTTTTTTTTGGTTGATAAAAAGGGTAATATTTGATAAAACAGATATGCTATTAAAATTTGTGAATATTAAGCATAAATTACACTAAACCACATGAACTTTTAGCATTTTACGATAAACACCTATGAACCTTCAAGACCGGGCTAAACTCCAAATATCTTTTCTGGTTCACAGAAAACCCCCAATAAGATTATGTATTTCACAGATAACCCCGATAACTAGATCTAAAAAAACAACATAAAAGACAATTTGAAAGTTACTAGTGGTTTAGTGTAATTTACCCAAAAGATATTGGGATTTCCTTTATAAGTTATTGGGGGTTTAATGTGATTTTGAAAGTTCATAGGCATTTATACCAAAAAACTGTGTAATTAACTCTTTTTAATAGTTTTGATTTTGGTAATTATTAAGAGCTTTGCTACAGGGACCCAAAATATGGGACCAATATGGGAGGACAGGTGTGGTGCACCCCTCCTATTGCATAATGAGCTGACCATCATTAATGATAGTGAGGCCAGCTCATTATGCAATAGAAGGGGGGCAACTCACATGTCCCCCATGTTGGTCCCATATTTTGGGTCCTTGGGGAATTTTTTAATTATTAATTGATTCTGCATTCATTCACACTCCTTCAATTTACAGTATCATCCCGACGTTGTAAGAAGAGGGGATATGGGAGGACAAGAAAAGGCAGAAGCATTCAAAGAGATCAAATTCGCCTACGAGGTAAGGAACCAAAAAAAAAAAAAACAGAAATTGCTGCTTTGATCACTAGTCGTTGTGAAATTAAATTGTCACAATTATCTTCTTCATCTTGATCCATGTACCTTAATGAAATGTTTTTTTATTATCGTGAAATTGTTTTTTTTTCTGCAGAATCTAATGGCCGAGTTTGAAGAAGAAGATGATCAATTTAAAGAAAACGGAGTTGATGATGACGAATGGGATGAGTGGGATGAATGGATGGGATATGAGGGAGGAATGCCCATTCTCTTCACCCCATACTAACATCAACACCAACCAAAAATGCCCCAGGGACTCTAAATATGGGATCCAAGGGAGGGATAGGTGAGGTGTACCGCACTGAATGCATGAATAGTGTATCATGCATTCAGGGGTGACACCTCATCTGTCCCCCATGGATCTTCTATTTGAGGTCCCTGTAGCAGCACCCCAACACCAACAACAATTAATTGTGGAATAATAAGTGGAAATCTTATTAAATTGAATCATGTGTGTATATAGTATTTGATTATTTTCCTTAAAAAGAAGCAAATGTAATCCCGAATACACTTGTTTAGTCACGGGAAGCGTGAAAAACTTGAAAATTTGCGTTAAGCTTCTTGGGAAAAGTTGTCTATATTTCGATTAGCACGTTGAGTTAATGCTTTTTCTAAGCATAATAATCTCACACGTATAATGGTTGTTGTGGATTAAAAAAGGGGCCTTTTCAATATCAGTTCCCAAATCTTATATTTTGAATGAGATTAATGGGTATCCTTGTCATAGGAGGGGATTTCCTCCTTGACGCCTCTAAAATTACATGATTGAGCGACATTATGGATGATCCGCTCCGTTGAACTTGATCTACATATTCTAAAACCCCAACACACCAAGTTTGGAGTGAACCCGTCGTCGTTTGACCCTTCATCCACTCGTATCAATTTTAACGGTTTTGAATGAATAGAACTTTTCACATGGCTCGATGGAGGGTCAAACGACGACGGGTTCACCCCAAACTTGGTGTGTTGGGGTTTTTGAATATGTAGATCAAGTTCAACGGAGCAGATCATCCATAATGTCACTCAATCGTGTGATTTTAGAGGCGTCAAGGAGGAAATCCCCTCCTATGACAAGGATACACATTAATCTCATTTTGAATTAGTACCCCTAGTCTTTATATTTTGAAATTAGTCTCTGTAATATTTAAGTGTTTTGAAATTAGTCTACCTGATCTCCATATTTCGAAATTAGCCCCCCAAATGTTTTAAAGGTTTTGAAATCAGTCTGTCAAATCTTTCAACCTTGTGCTAACTAGAGGTACTAATTTTAAAATACTTATGAAAGATCAATTTCAAAATATAAAAAATGTGAGAGACTGATTTCTAAATATGAAGACGTCGTGCTAACTAGAAGGACTAAGTTTAATACTATTAAAAGATTTTAGGGACTAGTGTAAAATATAAAGATTTGGGAGACTAAGTTTTAAATACGAACGATGCGGGGAATTGATGCCGAAAATACACTAAAATAGATAAAAGAAGGGGCATTCCGAGAATCGAACTCGGGACCTCTCGCACCCAAAGCGAGAATCATACCACTAGACCAAATGCCCTCGATGCGTAGGATTTCACCACGCAGTATAACATTACATAAAGAAAGTGATTTCAACACTTCACCCGACATCTATTGTCAACATAAAACCAGTGCTACTGTAGCCCAAAGTTATCATACAATGTCTACGCAGAAATTCTCAATGGGGTTAGTCACTTATAACTTAAAATTAGAACTGGGATAATCTGTGGGATAAATGTTTAAGGTGTTAGTCATATAAAACTAAAACTAGAACAAAAATTTATAGTGTTAGTCAAGTAGAACTCTAACATAACTAGAATTGGGATAATAGTACAAAATTATCCCACCTTTTTTATTTTTCTATACAAAAATGAGAGTTCTAGTCTCTCAAATTATTCCAAGTTTTAGCTTGGAACTAAGTGGTAAAAAAATAGAACTCATATTTATTTTGTTATTTTTTATTTTTTATATTTCATTTTTTCTTTACTTCTTTCATATTATGTTTATCACCATTATTAGACCATCATTATAATAATAATTGTCAATATCTTATAGTCTAACCAAAAATTATTTAATAGTAAAAAACATTATTGTAAGTAATTATCAATTAATAATAGTAAGTTTAAAATACATAAATAGTATTTATATCTTCAAAATGCATAAATATATATTTTATGATTATAAAAATTTATCCCACGTTATTTTATCAAAATATACAGCTTTACAAAATTGTTCCTATTTATCTCACTAGCAAAAAATTATTCCACTTTAACAATTATCTCATTTTGCATGAAAATGTCCTAATTGACTAACACCCCAGAAGTAAATTCAAGCCGCAAGTCATCCATCCTATGATACATGATGTTGCCTTTTTAATTAGAAATATATATTTACCTAAAAACTACGGAAGAAAAGAGCAGTTGTACAATCTTTTGGCAAGGAAGAAATCTTTTAAGGGTAAATAAATTACACTAAACCCCAGGAACTTTCAGAATTTTGCAATAATTATCCAATAATTTTCAAAATCACACTTGACACCAAACCTTTCAGCATTTTGCAGTAAACACCCAATAACTCTTAAAATCACACTAAATACCCAATAACCACTAAATACCCAATAACTTTTGGATTGCAGAAAAACCCCAATAATTTCCCGCGTACTACAGATTACCACATTAAATTAAAACAAAAAACAAAAAAGAGCATTTTAAAGGAGTAAAAAAATAAAAAACAACTACGGTTCGGGATCCCAACCTTGGCGCCAACAAGAAGAGAACGAATGATAAAAGACGAGAGATTTTTGTTTTTAGAGTTCAAATTTTATAAAGGTCATCAGGGTGTTTAAATAATTTGAGGGCTATTGTGGTCTTTTTAAGTAATCGCGAGTTGTATGCGCTGCTTTCAAATGTAACTACGTTAACTCCGAGGTTTTTTTTATTGCAAAAGTTAATAAGAGTTCACTACAAATTACTGAAAATTCTTGGAGGCTTAGTGTGATTTTGAAAGTTATCGGGGGTTCACTGCAAAACGCAGAAATTTCTCGGGGATTTAGTGTAATTACCCACCATCTTAATGCACTGGGTAGAAATTAAAAAAAAAAAACTCTTGTGACCCAGGTCATGCAACTTGAAAAGCTTCTTCTCCTCTTATGTTGGCTAAACTAAATCTGTTATTTTCATTGGCAAGTTATAATAATCAAGTAAATATATTTAGTATAATCAAGTCCCCTAAAAAAAGGGACAAACCTAAGTAGATTAATTCAGTATCATTTTAGCTGTGCTTAAGACGTTGAGTTAAATTGAAAAGTAAAATAAAACTAGAGCTTTGTCCAGGGAAAATCTATATAAAGTAAGAAAAATTCTTCAAATAACTCAAAATATGGGACCAATAAAGGAGACAAGTGAGGTGTCCCCCTCCTATTGGATAATGAGTTGGTCATCATTAATGATGGCCAACTTATTATCCAATAGGAGGGTGACACCTCAATTGTCCCCCCTATTGGTCCCATATTTTGAGTCCCTATAGCAAAGCTTATAAAATAAAGATCACATTTTTTTCAATGTGATCATCAATTGATGTTTTTACTGCTCTATTTAATTACGACTAGTTTTTACACACGTGCAATGCACGTGATTTAATACCAGGATTAAGTATTTTTGATAGTTTGTGCTTATTTTTTCCTTTAAACTCTTACATCCCGATTATTTTTTTTATGTTTGTTTAAATGGGATACACCCAATTTAAATTTTCATGTTGATATTTTAATTGACAAAAAATAAATATAATTTAAAAATAATTTGAATTTTTATATTATTTTTGACCGATATAAAACTAAGCTTTAATATTTGAGAAAATATAGCATTGTAAAGTGAAAAATATTAAAATAGTGTTACACAAGGAAAGTGAATATTTAAAACCAATATGGCAAAATGATTGATTTAAAGTATGTTAAAACGATGCAAAAGAGAATATGAAGTTTATTCCTAATCATTGATAAACTTTATAAAAAAATATAAATTAAAGATTAATGCTAACTCTAGTATACTTTTATATGATAAAAACATCCACATAAGAATATAAAAGTACTGAAAAAAATTCATGAAACTCCCTTCTAAAGATTCCTAATTTCACTCAAAATAATTAAACTATTCTATAAAATATTCAGAAAATATTGTTTTTTATTTCTTCTATTTTATTTTTTATTGAGTTAAGATCAATCCTTCTTCAGGTTTATCATTTATCATTTCTCGAACAATTCTAGAGTATTGTCTTCATCATCTACATCAATTGTGATATCAGGCTAATTTTGTATTTTTATGCTATTATCTTTCCTGGGCTCATTAATTTTTTATCATCTCATTTAACTTTACAAAGAAGTCAAATGTACTTATGATGTTCAACACAAACTGCTCAAAATATAGACTTTGATTTTTTTTCTATTTCATATATATAAAATTCTTTGTGTTCCTAATTTATTACTTAAATAAATTAGAAGCTATCTCTTTATTTTCCTCTAAAATGAATTCTTCTGATGTGCATCCAATAAAAATTTCTGTTATTTCATATATATAAATTAATTTCATATATATAAAATTCTTTGTGTTCCTAATTTATTACTTAAATAAATTAGAAGCTATCTCTTTATTTTCCTCTAAAATAAATTCTTCTGATGTGCATCCAATAAGAATTTCTGTTATTTCAATAATATTACCTTTGCTCTATCCCTGCCATTTCCCATAAAGATCTAAACTAAATACCTGCATTATTCATTACCAATTTCTCTTAGATTATAATATTAATATTTAATTTGAAGAACACAGTATGGAATTTATGAATACTTACTAATTTTTCTTATGTCTTCCAAATGTCTAAAATTTTAAAACTTAGCAAAGAAAAGTGTAATTGTTTGGTATTTTTCATATATATATATATTGTTTTTCATACATGTATAATATTATATACATATTCTTATCTACAAATTTAAATCTAACTAAACTTTGTTAATATACAGGACGGTATTGCACATTTAAGGCAAAGATAACTACTATTTTAAATAGGCTCGAGCCATGGTTCTATGCTTGCAAAGGTTGTGACAAGAAGGTTGATAAAGATGTTAGTAAAAAGTGTCTGAATGACAAATGCCGCAGAATCATTGATGACCCAGTACCAAGGTTAAATAATATATCTTTTTTAATGCCATGAACGTATTAAAATATAATACTAATTGTCTTTAGAAATTAACAATGAAAAATACAGGTCCATATTTCCAAAATTTTGTTTTGAACATCGGAAAAACATTCAAATTCCTAGTGAAGTTAGATGAAAAGACAAAAGATGAACGAGACGAAGGCAATATAATAGCACAAGAAATTCAACTCCAGCCTGATATTATAATCGACGTAGATGATGAAGATGCTACTCTAGAGTTGCCCAGAAAAAAGATAAAGGTGGAGAAAGATTGATCTTCATTCAATTAGAAATTTTCAAGAACAATATTTTATAATCATTTTATATAACAACTTATTTTTTATTATAATTAGGAATTTTTATAAGGCATTTTCATGTAGAGTTATTAGTAGTTTTGTATGCTTATGTGATTGCTTACATCACATAAAATTACACTTTGATATTTAACCATTTTACTATATTTTATTATTGTCTATGGATAGCGCAGCATGTGATCAATCATTTATGATATAAAGGTTGCCTCTTTAACCAATTGGCAAAGAATTATTGTTGTGATGAATTTGCTTGGGGTTGTCACAAACCTCAATATTCTTTGTTTTCAAAAAAAAACTTGGCTTACTAATTATTACTTGTTGAGATTGTTGCCATGTTGAATAAGAGACCAAATTTGATCAAGATTTACTTTCATACTTTAATTAAGTTCCTGTTAGGTGTTGATAGTGGTGATCATTTAAAAATTCTTAGAACAAAAATAATTTACAAGTTTGCGGTAAATCAAACAATTAACTTAGTTTTTTGAGTCAAAAAATATTTGAATAAACTTAAACTTTTGAAATATTTTCTACGTTACTATAACTAAAATTCATAATAACAATTACAATATCCCAGATACTTATATTCATCTAAGTTTAGCTTAAATTCCTTTACATTTATTTTTTTAATATTTAAATAAAATACTAATAAATCTTCTAATTAAATTATACGTATTTGAACTCAAGATAAATCTCACTTATTTAAAGTAATGAAATAAATATAAAACAATATTTTTTTTTAAATGTTAGTATATTTCTTGTAACTCTAAAATTTTGAGGGTGTCTTTTGCAATTATTAAACTATAGATTAATTTTGAAAAAGATTAAATTTCAGCGGTCTACCAATCGACGAATTTGATGTGTGCTAGTTAAAAATTTTGCAAATTTAGAGTTCTTTTTATGATTTTTAAATTTTGAAGGAGTTTTTTAAAAATTTTGAGGTTAATTTTGGCAAATTTTAATTTTTTTGGTGTCTAAGGGTAATATCTTGAATTCATCTTATTTTATTTACAAATTTTAGAATTTTAGGGTGGGTTTTTATAATTTGAATTTTTGAAGGTGTTTCTATAATTTTTGAGATATTGATGGTGTTAATTAAAAAATTTAAATTTAAATGTCAAAAATTTTAGGTGTATCATGGTAATCTCTTGAATTCATTTGTGTTGTTTGTAAGTTTTAAAATTTTAGAATTTTAATATGCTTGTCTGTAATTTAAATTTTTGAGGGTGTTTCTATAATTTTTGAGACATTGAGGTGTTAACTGTAAATTTTAAATTCTTTGCAAACTGATGTTAATTTTTTTAATTTCATGTTTTTTATTTTAAATTTTGAGACATTTGGATGAGTTTTATAATTTTGAACTTTTCAGGGTCTTTTCTGTAATTTTAAAACTTTTTATGGTTTTTTTGTAATACTTCATGTATTATAATATGTTATCTACTTGTAATTTCTTTATCTTAACAAACTAATATCATTTTTATATGGTTTATATATTTTACTAATATTAGTTTTTTTAAATTGTTAAGCTAAACATGGTTCACATAGGATTAGGATAAGATATGATTATGATTAGGATAGATTAAGATATAAATAAAATATTCAAAATAGTGAAGGGTAATATTGGCCATTGAAAATTAGAATTTGATTATAGATAATGTAGTTCAAACTATAAAGGATATATTTGTCTAAAAAAGATTTTCCGAACTCGTGCTTTTAAAGGGAGTATGATATGATTTTTTTTACCCAGAGGGTATCCTAGCTACATGATCTTTTTCCAGTCAAATTGACCCTCACGTAAAAACCTGTGGATAGAACAAACCAAATCCAAAACCAGCCACAGAACTCGACACAAGATTTTCTTCACCCTCTCCCACCACCAACCAAAAAAACTGGGGGAAAAAAAGCAAGAAAAAGAGAAGAAGAAAACAAGAGAATTAAGAGGGTTGTCATAGGATTTTCTTGCTCCCCAAATGGCTTGTGCTTCTCAATCTATGATTTCTGCATACAGCTATCCGTTCCCATCTCAAAAAATCAGTCTAAAGAAGCCCAGATGGTTGAGAGCCAACACCAAGCTTTTCTCAGTGAGTGCTTCTGATTCATCCAACTCTGAAGAGGATTGCAATGCGGAAGAATGTGCCCCTGAGAAAGAGGTCGTTTACTCTTTCATGTTTCTATGTTTATCCGAAAATTTTTCAGCTTTCGTGTTCTTAAATTCTGTATGCTTCTGTCATTTTGTTCATTTCATTAGCAAATATGGGTGTGTTATTTTATTGATTATTGATGATATGAAATTTGTTGGTTCTAATCTTTAGTGTATATTAATGTTTTATAGTTTTCTGTTGTAGATACCCCCGTCTTTAAAAGTTAACAATCTTTCTAAGGTTACATCGTACACCAAGTGAGAAATTTCCAGGAGCTCATCCATCCTAGCATATTTTACTGAATGTCTCTCTAAAAATATTTAATTATAAAGTTTTCCGCGTTCTTCTCTAAAATTGCTAGGTGTGACTACAAGTGCTAGCTAGAGTTCATTAAAGCCAGGTTTAATTATAGATGCCTACCTTGCACTGTAATGGTGTATAACTTATAACGCGTATGCTATTTTATTAACACTTTCACTGTCTGAACCATAGGCAATATTCCTTTATGTCCTTCATTAATTTAGAGAACAATTTAGTTCTTTAATTGAACGAAAAGGCAAAAGGCAATTTATCATCACAGGATGCCCACATGATATCTCAACCAAACCGAAGAGAAAAAAAAAGAAACAGTGTTGTATGAAGTCACATAGTGTAAGTGCTAATAAGATAGTTTATGGGGATATAAATGGTTAAACACGCAGGGGTATTACCCGTAAATTACTAATCGACGTTGTTTGGAGTTTGATATTTTCTACATGAGTGTAATGTAGATTCGAGGTGGAGAATCATAGGTTCGGCGAGCGTATGGTGAAGATCGCATTGGATGGCATTGAATGGCTCAGAAAAGGCAATTGACAGGTTGACAGTCGATCGTGGCGGTCGACCGCGTTCGTGCACAGGGCTACTGTGCGTCTGGACATTTGGCGGTCGACCGCGGTTTTCTCTGGACTTTGGGGCCTGTTTCTGGAGTTGGGGCGGTCGACCGTGACGGTCGACCACGAGCCAACGCGGTCGACCGCCACGGTCGACCGCCGTAGCGGTTTTGGGCTGGGTCTATTTCCAGACCCGTTTCGTTTGGGTTTCCTATATATACCCAACGTGAGTTTCTAGGTTTTGAAGGGCAAGTCGATTTTAAGCTGAAGAAAGATCAAGAGTTGATTTGCTGAGGGCTTTGGTGAGATTTGTAACCCTACTTGTATCCCCTTGATTTCTAATAGTGAAAACTTCCCCTTTCTTGTCCCCGTGGACGTAAGCTATTGCCGAACCACGTTAAAATTGTTGTTTGATTGTTTTTGTTATCGATTTGGTGTGTTGGTTTATCTCTCTCGGCGATTGGTTTGGTTCCTCGAGGCACAACAAGTGGTATCAGAGCTCCGGACAACGCTTGGGCTTTTTTTTGAGGAGTAGATCGGTTGGGAAGTTCATCTAGAGCTTCAATTGGTGATAAAGGTGGAATCTTTATGGTAAAAATTCTATCTTTGTTCAAGTTGGATCTATTTCTTAATTGTTTCCGTAATTGTTATTGGGTGCTTTGAGATATATGGCCGAAAAAGATAAAAATGGGGAGGGTTCTTTTAGTTGGATAAAAATTGTTCAAGTTTGAAAAAGATAAAAATTGTTATTGGGTGCTTTGAGATATATGGCCGAAAAATTCTATCTTTGTTCAAGTTGGATCTATTTCTTAATTGTTTCCGCAGTTGTTATTGGGTGCTTTGAGATATATGGCCGAAAAAGATAAAAATGGGGAGGGTTCTTTTAGTGTAAAAATCGTCCAAAGTTTGAGTATACATTCTATGAAAATAGATGTAGAAAAGTTTGATGGCACAAATAATTTTGGACTTTGGCGATGCGAAGTCTTGGATGCGATAAATGTGCAAAATTTAGAAGATACGTTAGAGTTGGACGGGAAACCGGACGACATTGATGAGAAGGTTTGGAAGAAAATGAATAGAACGGCGTGTGGTGTGATTAGGTCTTGTTTGACTCAAGATCTAAAGTATGATGTGATGAATGAGACTTCTGCAAAGAAAATTTGGGAGGTCCTAGAGGGCAAGTATTTGATGAAGAGCGTCGAAAATCGCTTGCATTTGAAGAGGATGCTTTACCGCTTCCAATTAAAGAATAGGACATCCATTAGTGATCACATGAACCACTACACGAAGCTACTTGTAGATTTGGCGAATGTAGATGTCATTATTGAAGATGAGGATAAAGCGTTGTTATTGTTGAGTTTCTTGCCCGACGAGGAATATGAGACCTTCGTCCTCACTCTTATTAATGGGAAGGCATCTCTTTCATATAATGAGGTCACCGTGGTTCTTGTGAATTATCAACTTTGTAAGAAGGATAAAAAAAATTCCATTGAGCCGGTAGTGGAGGTATTGGTTGGAAGAGGTAAAAGTCCAAACCGTGATAGAAGGTCACAGTCTAGAGGGGGACACCCTACAGTTGGTAGGAATCAGTGTGACTTTTGTAGAGAGGATGGACATTGAAAAGCCGAATGCCCCATTAGTGATCACATGAATCACGGTTATTGAAGAAGGGGACATCTATTAGTAATCACATGAACCACTACACGAAGCTACTTACAGATTTGGTGAATGTAGATGTCATTGTTGAAGATAAGGACAAGACGTTGTTATTGTTAGATTCATTGCCCGACGAGGAATATGAGACCTTCGTCCTCACTCTTATTAATGGGAAGGCATCTCATTTATATAGTGAGGTCACCGCGGTTCTTGTGAATTATCAACTTTGTAAGAAGGACAAGGAGACTTCCATTGAGACGGTAGCGGGGGTATTGGTTGCAAGAGCTAGAAGTCCAAACCGTAGTAGAATGTCATAGTCTAGAGAGGGACACCCTATAGTTGGTAGGAATCAGTGTGCCTTTTGTAGAGAGGATGGACATTGGAAAATCGAATGCCCATTAGTGATCACATGAACCACGGTTATTGAAGAAGGGGACATCCATTAGTGATCACATGAACCACTACACGAAGCTACTTGCAGATTTGACGAATGTAGATGTCATTGTTGAAGATGAGGACAAGGTATTATTGAGTTCCTTGCCCGACGAGGAATATAAGACCTTCGTCCTCACTCTTATTAATGGGAAGGCATCTCTTTCATATAGTGAGGTCACCGTGGCTCTTGTGAATTATCAACTTCGTAAGAAGGACAAGAAGATTTCCATTGAGCCGGTAGCGGGGGCATTAGTTGTAAGAGCTAGAAGTCCAAACCGTGGTAGAAGGTCACAGTCTAGAGAGGAACACCCTACAGTTGGTAGGAATCAGTGTGATTTTTGTAGAGATGATGGACATTGGAAAGTCGAATGCCCGTGATCACATGAACCACGATTATTGAAGAAGGGGACATCTATTAGTGATCACATGAACCACGATTATTGAAGAAGGGGACATCTATTAGTGATCACATGAACCACTACACGAAGCTACTTACAGATTTAACGAATGTAGATGTCATTGTTCAAGATAAGGACAAGGCGTTGTTATTGTTGGGTTCATTGCCCGACGAGGAATATGAGACCTTCGTCCTCACTCTTATTAATGGGAAGGCATCTCTTTTATATAGTGAGGTCGCCGCGGTTCTTGTGAATTATCAACTTTGTAAGAAAGACAATGAGACTTCCATTGAGATGGTAGCGGAGACATTGGTTGCAAAAGCTAGAAGTCCAAACCGTAGTAGAAGGTCATAGTCTAGAGGGGGACACCATGCAGTTGGTAGGAATCAGTGTGTCTTTTGTAGAGAGGAAGGACATTGGAAAGCCGAATGCCCATTAGTGATCACATGAACTACGGTTATTGAAGAAAGGGACATCCATTAGTGACCACATGAACCACTACACGAATCTACTTGCAGATTTGGCGAATATAGATGTCATTGTTGAAGATGAGGATAATGCGTTGTTATTATTGAGTTCCTTGCCCGACGAGGAATATGAGACCTTCGCCCTCACTCTTATTAATGGGAAGACATCTCTTTCATATAGTGAGGTCACCGTGGCTCTTGTGAATTATCAACTTCGTAAGAAGGACAAGGAGATTTCCATTGAGCCGGTAGCGGGGGCATTGGTTGCAAGGGCTAGAAGTCCAAACCGTGGTAGAAGATCGCCGTCTAGAGGAGGACACCCTGTAGTTGGTAGGAATCAATATGCCTTTTGTAGAGAGGATGGATATTGGAAAGCCGAATGCCCAAAATTACAAGCCGGAAAAAATAAGGGGAAAGTTATTCAAGCTTCAGAGGTGAATGTTACTAAGGCTAGTGGTGACGTTTCATATTCGGATTCTTCAGGCTATTCGTGCCCAGCTCTTCCGTCAGTTGGTATTGCCGACTCCACCGAGTGGATGTTGGATTCGGGTGCTACTTATCATATATGTCCTACGAGGGATTGGTTCTCCTGCTTTCAGGAGTTGAAAAGAAGGGATGCTGTTCTTATGGGTAATGATCACAAATGCCCAATTGATGGTATTGGTACCGTTCAGATTCGGACGAGTGACGGGATGATTCTGGAGTTTGTTGATGTGAGGTTCATTCCTCAACTAAGGAAGAACATCATTTCACTTGGGGTATTGGAGGCAGCAGGCTATAGGGTGACATTGGCGGATTCTCGCTTGAAGGTCACATTGGGGTCCATGATTATGATGAAGGGCGTCAGGAGGAGTAACTTATATTATCTGCTTGGGAGCACGGTGATTGATAGAGCACTGACGACTTTTTTGGCTAGACTGCGACATTGTTTGGTGCTAGGGTATATGATTGACTATGCCGTGCACAGATTGTTGAGGAGTACTATGACCTGTAGGGTGAAGTCCTTTGAGCATATTAGGATGAGCGAGAAGACCAATGTGGAGTTTGACACTTCTATCCACCGATCGAGGGGGTCTTATTGGAGGTGTTCAGTCAGGCATTCGGGAGCCTTCCATGGATGCATCATTGGGAGGTAATCGTTATTTTGTTTCCTATGTTGGGATTGTACTAGGCATTTATGGGTTGCAACCAAGTCCCTTTGGTATGAAGCCCTAGTAGTCCGCAACAGTTGGAGGAGGTGTATGGGCAGAAAGTTTACCCGTCATAATAGTTCTAGTAGGGGTTCTTTCTCGCATTTGTGCTACGCTCATGGCAGATGGAGACACTTCAGATGAGAGGAGACAGTGGCGCGACGTGATGAGATGGCGGATTTAGTGGGCCGTTCTTTTCTGGAGGAGGATCGGCGTTGGTTGTCGAGCAGTGGATTTGGTATTCGGGCTTTGACACGTTTGGGCTATCTTATGAGGTTGCCGACTGCTACGTGTAGAGTTGTTAGATCTGGTGAAGTTACTTCAGATTTTGGTTGGCGTCGGATATTGGGTTTCTCAGTACTTGGTCACATCGTGGATGTGAGATTAGATCCAATTGCGCATTTGGGATTCAGGGGCTCATTCGGCTATCAGTTGGGAGCTTCTGAGTTTGGTCTGAGCGGGTTTGTCACTTTGGACTCTCAGCAGATAGAGAGTATTGATCAGATCAGTAGGATATCACAGCGGGTGGAGGGTGATGCTACTCCACATTGGGTGGAGCTTACTCCACATACTTCAGATCATTCTGCATTATTTGGGATTCCAGCTGAGGTAGCACAGTGTGGGAGTCATTTGGATTCAGATGTGGATGATGAGTTGGTAAATTCGAGTGCAGTTGGTGGATATAGCTTGGATACGGCCATTGGTTCACCTCAGGTGGAGGTGTTTGATTTGTTTCAGGTTGGGGCCATTGATGATGCTATCAGCCGCAGAGTGGATATTGGTATTGGTGAGAGTTGAGAACTCTTCTTTTGGATTGAGGGTTTTTGGAGGCCGTTGGGTGAACTACGTGCAGGCTTGATTCCTTGGAGAGGATACGTAGGCAGTCAGTTTTGATGCAGCCAATTTGATGAGTAGGCACTGTTGGTTTGGGGTGAGTGTTCGCACTCCCGTTTTGGGTCTCGATTTGTTGTGGATGGAGTCCGTTGCCATGAGCCCGTTGCCATGGCGTATTGGACGCAACAAGTGAGGCATTTGATTTGGTTGGTGTCGACTCAGTTTTGAGAAAACATTTGCCAAGGTGGAGAATTGTAGATTCGAGGTGGAGAATCATAGGTTCGGCGAGCATATGGTGAAGATCGCATTAGATGGCATTGAATGGCTCAGAAAAGGCAATTGACAGGTTGGCGGTCGACCGTGACGGTCGACCGTGACGGTCGACCGCGTTCGTGCACAGGGCTACTGTGCGTCTGGACATTTGGCGGTCGACCGTGGCGGTCGACCACGGTTTTCTCTGGACTTTGGGGCCTGTTTCTGGAGTTGGGGCGGTCGACCGTGATGGTCGATCGTGAGCCAACGCAGTCAACCGTCACGGTCGGCCGACGTAGCGGTTTTGGGCTGGGTCTGTTTCCAGACCCGTTTCGTTTGGGTTCCCTATATATACCCAACGTGGGTTTCTAGGGTTTGAAGGGCAAGTGGATTTTGAGCTGAAGAAAGAGGGGTTTTGTGGGCTTCTATTGTTGGAGCATTTGGAGAGATCAATAGTTGATTTGTTAAGGGTTTTGTGAGATTTGTAACCCTAGTTGTATTCCCTTGATTTCTAGTAGTGAAAACTTCCCCTTTCTTGCCCCCGTGGACGTAGGTTATTGCCAAACCACGTTAAAATTGGTGTTTGATTGTTTGTGTTATCGATTTGGTATGTGGGTTTATCTCTCTCGGCGATTGGTTTGGTTCCTCGAGGCATAACATGTAAGTGTATAACTAACGCATGTAAGTTTTTTTGTGCAGGTGGGAAGGGTGAGTATGGAATGGTTAGCAGGAGAGAAGACGATGGTAGCCGGAACTTACCCACCGAAAAAGAAGGGGTGGACTGGTTACGTTGAGAAGGATACTGCTGGCCAAACCAACATTTATTCTGTTGAGGTTCGTTTTCACAAAACATTTTTATGTGCAAATTTGTGAAATAACTTACATGGATCATGGAAATTTATTTCAGTGTCTATTATAGATTCATATTACGTTTGAATGACATCTATATGTTTTTCTGACTGAAGATGAAGCGCTTCATAAACCACAACCCCGAGGTTATTTAGTTGATAGTCGCGATTATCTGAGGCCAAAGCATAAATTAGCACAAATCATGTGGGGGTAGGTTTACTGTTAGATTTATAATGAAGCACAATATCTAAATAAGAATTGACACTTCATTGCCAGAAGAGGATCAGAACCTGTCAGGACATCGGCATACATAGTTTTAAGATCCTTCTTCCATAGTCTGAAAATTTTGGAGGATTTCTTCTTAGCATGTATATTCTTTTAGTGCATAAATTCTCCTGTTCCCCCCTTCCCCCTTCCTCGTGCAGCCAGCAGTCTATATAGCGGAAAGTGCGATAAGTTCTGGATCAGCAGGCACATCATCATCAGGAGCAGAGAACACTGCAGCCATCGCCGCTGGTTTAGCTCTAATATCAGTCGCTGCAGCATCCTCAATTCTTCTCCAAGTCGACAAAAAAGCGCCTCAAGTTCAGAGTACAGAGTACTCTGGACCTCCACTCAGTTACTACATCGGCAAGTTCAAGCCTGCAAGTATTGTAGAGGCTGCAGTTATTTCTGAGCCTCAGAGTTCTCCAACCGTGGAGGCTTCTGCTCCTTCCGAACCTGAGACTGCGTCCAACGTGCAGGCTGAAGGTGATGCAAGTGCAGCTCCTGAAGTCCAAGTTGAATTGAAGGTGGAGGGTGAAAGTTCAAGTGTTGAAAATGTTTCTTGAGAAATGTGTGGAAATTTTGTATATGATATATAGGTGATGTGATGTTTGTATTGATAGTTTTGTTACAGATCACGTCGTCGTTTCTTGAAATTGTTTCTTGACAAAGAGTTCAGTTTGATTTAGACATGTGACATGTTACTTCCATAAGATATTGCTAAGCTCAGCAATTTAATCTTTCTGATTATTCAGGAATTTGTTGCAAAGGGATGGGAATTTATTGGTGGACGTTCTTTAAGGAGATAAAATTATTAAACAAGTCAATGTGAAACACCATAAAAATGAGTTTTCCGTGAGACTCAACAGTACACAATCATTCTCATCTATGACCAAAAAAAGTGAATATAAACGACAGCTTTTACAATAAAGAACAGAACTATCAAGTTCCTAATTCTTTCAAAACTTAATTTACAGCCAACCAAAGCTGAGGTTGAATGAGAAGGAATTATCTCAATCCTGTATTCTACAACAAATATTTCCAGCAAAAATAAAGAAAAATAGTGATATAATTGCGCACACAAAAGAGGAAATTCATCCGACTGTAGAAATGAACTATCAGCACAGTCATCCAGCCAGTGGAGGGATCAATCACAAACCCCCGCTACTCTTGGCGACGAAACATGGCCTGATGAGCAGTAGCTTGGCCGCTACCATGATCATCCTGGACAATAGTAACATTGTCAGATGATGCATATAAGACTAGAATGAAACTGGTAACATAGAGAGTAATAGGGCTAAACTACCAAATTAGTATACTTGCAACGCACTTGGTGACAGATTGGTATTTTTAGAAACTCTGGTGACAAATAGGTGTTTTTAGCGGGACTCGTGCGTCAAATTGGTACATTTTTCTAGCCGCCGGCCAAAACACAGTCGGAACTGGTCAAGTGCAAATCATGTGTGGGTTTTAGAGTTAATAATAGGCTAATGTGGCAGGGATTAGTGCTGCGGCACTCTTATGGTGGGTTTCTAACTAACCTCAATCCCTAAAAGTAGCCAAATACACCCTTTTGCCAATTTCACCCCAAAATTTTGAGGGGGTGAGGGAGAGAGAGCGCAAGAGATCACAATAACAATTGTGAGATTATCTATGAAGGAGACAATGTCAGATGTGAAGAAAGAAGAAGACATCGAAGGAAGAAGAAAAATCGCCCCCCATTTCCACATCCAATATTGTCTCCCTAAGAGAGAATCTCTATAATTGCCACTGTGATTTCTACCCCCTCCCACTCAAAATTTTGGAAATTTTGGAGGAAATTGTCAAAAGGGTGTATTTGGTTATTTTTAAGGCTTGAGGGTAGTTAAAAACCCACCAGAAGAATGTCATATCACTAATATCCGCCACATCGGCCTCCAATTAACTTAAAAGCCCACACATGACCTGCAGATGACCAGTGCCGACTGTCTTTTGGCCGGTGGCGAGAAAAATGTACCAAATTGACACACGGGTCCAGTTAAGCATACCTATTTGTCGATGGGGTTTTTAAAAGTACCAATCTGTCTCTAAGTGCATTACAAATATACCAATTTGGTAATTTAGCCAAATAATATTGTCAAACAAACCATAATCTCTAGCACAGTCATCGTACCTTCTCATTTAAATTAAGATCATAATTAGAGAGTAACACAGGTGGAATTTCATCAATTTGCCACTCTTCCACGTCTAGACTAAGCAAGAGATGCTGTTATGACCACTGAATTCTGGTGTTGAGGATTGTATCGACAAGATCATTGCTGGAAGTTTCAGTTTTGCCTTAACCATCCCTTGGAGATCCACTGTCCACAATCCTCCGGAAATGGGTTGCAAGTTCCCTGTAAAATTGGACATCTGATGGATGTACCCTCCCAATTCCAATCTTGAAATGCTTCATGGATATCTCTGAAGTTTCTAAACTCTCCTGAGGAAGCACAAATATATAGGAAAGCGTTACAGCGAGAAGTGACCCCACATGATGCAGACATGCTCTTAATTACGTTTTCATATTGGCCAGCAAGTCTAAAGCAGTAGATAATTAAGGTTTACTAGATTTTGTTGTGACTCAGAACTATGAAACTAGGAAACCAACTGGTTGGTAAAGATGAGAATATTGAGATAGCTGTGTTAAAAGTGCTGGTTGCCCAATTTTAGAAAATGAGGCAAAGAAGTATGCCTACTAGAGGATTAAGTTAATGGGGTTTAACGGGGGAAAATGAATAAAGATGATAAGAATAAAAAAAATGCTACCTTATCATGAAAAAAAATGCAGTAAAAGATTAGAAGAATTTCATTAAAGGTAATAAAAAGGCAGCAATGGAAGTTTCATCAAAATTTCAAGTTAAGCATGAAAAACAAACAGTTGTAGCAGGTTATACTAAAACTGGACAATATTAAAACAAGCACACATTTTCGGATGGGAGGGCAGGAATTGCCTATTTCTCGTAATCAGTTTTTACTCGAATAGCACATATAATTTTAAGAGGAAAACATAAGAAAACACATGCATGTAAATGCATGGAGAGAGACATGTGTTGGATGCAATTGCAAGCATGTGCATGTACTATATAGAAAGGAGAAAGAGAAGGATAACAGTGTTTACAATTTTAAGGTACGATTTCAAAAAACATCTCAGTAGATTTTTTATAATTTTGTTGCTCCAATTTCTAACAGGTTATCCTGAATCAACTGTATAGAAGGATTGTCCAATGATACACTAAAGATAATTGAATTTAGAGGGAGGAATGCATCAACATACTTCTAGTGCAGATATAGCTGCTTCTCTGCATATTAACTTTATATCAGCACCAGTGTAGCCTTCAGTAAGTTGGGCAAGTTCTTTCCTGCTGACATCAGGATGGCAAGGTATGTTCCTCGTATGAATGCGGAAAATGTCTTCTCGGTCATTTTCATCTGGTGGTTGGACATCTATTAGCCTGTCAAAGCGCCCTGTTTGATTGTACATTTATCAATATTCAGTTATTGCACAACTAGATCTTAGAAAGACAAGTCAATAAAGAGAAGGGAACAAGTCACAGAAATACCCGGTCTTAAAAGAGCAGGGTCAATCTTGTCGGGGCGATTAGTGGCTGCAATAACAGTAACACCAACTCTTTGGTCCAGACCTACAGTGACCATTGTGAATAAGAAGATGAATAATCAAATTGTGTAAAAGGAAATGGTAATGTAGGAAGTCTCATGTCAGCTAAACCGAAAAGTTACACAATGCAAAACAGCACTTTGGAGTCGAGATAAAAGAAATGACAAAAAATTATGCCTGCCTTTTCTTTTGATGTCAATCAAACAATAACCATAAGATAGCATGCAAGAACTACATGACACTGCTCTCCTTAATCAAAGGAAGAATGCATTAAACCAAAGATATATATAAAAATAAAGAAAATAAAGACAAGTTTCTGGAGAATCAATGGATTCATTGAAAAACAAGCACATACCATCCATTTCAACAAGCAATTGACTTAGAACCCTATCAGCAACGGAAGTTCCATCGTTTTCCTGGCCGCGAGATACTGCAAGCCCATCTAACTCATCAAAGAATATTATAGCAGGAGAATTAGCTCTTGCCTTTGCAAATAAAGATCTGACGGCCTTCTCAGACTCTCCAACCCATTTGCTGAAAAGTTCAGGGCCCTTAACAGCAAGAAAATTAAGCTTTGCTTCTGAAGCTACTGCACGGGCTGTCAAGGTCTTACTACAACCTGGAGGTCCAATCATTAACAATCCCCTCGGCGGATGAATTCCTATACGTTTAAAAGCATCAGGACAAATTTGTGGCCATTGGACAGCTTCAATCAACTGTTTCTTAACTTTCCCTTGGCCTCCAACATCTTCCCAACGTACTTTTGGAAGCTCTAACATAACCTGGATAATAAGAAAAAGAAATGCAGTAAATCAAGATACCAGTAAACTGACATCATATGGAAGTTTATTAACAAAAAAAAGTTACACATCATAATACAGGTGATGCAGGATAATAGGCCAAGATACACAAGTAGTGCCATTAGCAAGAAAATATGGATAGCAATTATATGCTAAGTCAACAGCCAACAAACAGACCATACAAGTAGATTAATTAGATTCCAGAAGTAATGGCATGAGGTTCTTGAAAAAGTCAGCAATAAGTGACAAGTGCAACATGCTAGCTCTGATGTCATGGAATCTAGCCCATACACTCAAAAGAGGTAAGATCAAAAATGCAGTACCTCTCGCATAGCACTGGGTCTCACTTTCATTTTAGCTTTTGAAAAATCATCTGCAGTCACTTTCAATGATGTCTCTTCTTTCATTGCTTTAGTTCTGTTAACCTCGTCAATAGAAGCATCACCACTTTCACCATGAGAACTAATAGGAGAGATAGGTACTGCTGTCACATTCAATTCTGACAGTGATGATGACAAAGAATCTATAACATCAACAGATAGCCCATCCACCTTTCTGTGGAGTTCAGAAGCTTGCATATTAGGACCAAGTCCGTTAGGTCTCCAACTTGGATCCTTAAAATGCCGGGCAGAATTTGTGAACTTAATATGGCGGCGAAGACTTGTCATTGCAGCTTCATTGCAAAGAGCAGCTAAATCAGCACCCACAAACCCATGTGTTTCTGCAGCCAGGGCCTGGACTTCTACGTTGCTAATTGAGTGATCAATTCCACTGAGGAGGGTGTGAAGTATATCCAATCTCTGTTCTGGAGATGGCACTCCTACAAGTAACTCCAGGAACAGACTATAAGCAAAATAGTTTATTGGGTACTAAGTATTAAAGTGACTCTAGTCAGTCTTCTATTCAAAAACCTAATTGGCAGAAGTCCTTGCTCATAGAGTCCACAAAAACTTGAAGTTAAAGTTGCAAGATGCAGCATGCAATCATCGAAAAATAAAAAATGTAGAAGTTTACTACTGAAGTCCGATTTTTTAGGCGGAACTTTGTCCTAAGACTTTTCTTAACTCTTCTGATTTAGTGTCCCATGTTGTTTCATATAATAACCACCAGTAGAATATTGTAAATTTTTAAACTACTGATTATTCTCAATTCTACTAGTGAAATTTATCTTATATTTCTCTGAACCAATTTGTCAAATACAAAATATTTGTTCCTGTTTTAAATTTCTAAGATTATAAAGCCTACAAAATTTAACTCTCTGGAAACGAAATTAGTATGGAACTAACGGTCAGGAGGAAATATGCAATAAACTTTAGAAAAAGAAACCTCATAACCAAAAACAGAAGCATAAGAAAGCGTATCAGAGAAAAAACCTCAAGCAGACATGTTAGGTCTGGCTCATTATTTATATATAATCTTCCCAAATCTGTTGATACAGACTGCAGAGGAAACACAAATTTAAAGACCAAGCATACCAAAATCTGGTGACTGTGAGAGTTAATTCTGTTTTAGTACCATATGAAACTGGAAAAAATTTCTACAATCATGGATAAACCCCTTTATCTTTCCAGTTGAAATAGGATCTGTAAAGGAAAGAAGCATGTTGTACATAATAAAAAAGCTGTCTAATTCTTTCAAATGCCACTGACATCAAAACCCAGGTCACTCATGTAATATTACAGACATACATTAATAATACAGGAGCAAATGTGATCTTAAGAGCTTCATATTGGGATTCAAAAAGGAGTTTCGATCTTTCGATATATTTTCAGCCGGAAATGGGGAAAAGAAGGAATCTAGCATTCTAGCATATAGGACCAGGTGGTTCAAATGAAACCAAAAGGATTTCTAGGCGTCATTGCTTTATATGAAGGCATATCAGGACATTTACAATCATACAAGCCATATATAGCATTAACCAGTTTCCAGCAGTCAATTCTCAGTTTCCAAATTCACTATTACGATTTTGAAGAAAATCGTAGGCTTGTAGCAAAACAACATATTAATTGACATCTACTTGCATCTAGCTATTTCGTATGCAAACAGATTAGAACTTTTAAAAGTGACTACAAACATCTTCCAGAACTATAGTATTATATGCAAACATAAATAGATGAACTTGAATATGGTGCTTACATGAATCAGATACGAAATGAATAAACAACAATACCTATTTCGAGCTCTCGATCCAGTCTTCCAGGTCGTCTCATGGCGGGATCAATACTATCTGGTCGATTTGTAGCAGCAATTACAAGTATGTTCTCATCTCTTTTTATCTCATCCATCAACTTCAACAATGTTGCAACCATTCTAAGAGATAACTCTTCACCAGCGTCTTTCCGAGTCGGAGCAATGGCATCCAATTCATCAATGAAAACCTGGACACCATAAAACCATTAGCATTTAATGCAAGAAGAACCAAAAAAATCAGTTTTCCAGTATATTATATAATACTCCAAGACAAATCAGACATGACAAAGATCAAGCATCCATGAGTCAGTTAGCTGGAAAATCAAAAGGATAGTAGCAACTCTAGAAGGAGAAAAAGAAATGAATGAAACATTTTTCTTGCGCTTTCCTATAAGACCGTCACCTTGGCCTTGGGAGTATTCTCTCTGAATAAAAGGCTTTCAATGAAACCTATCTGGTACGTTCTACAGGACAATTCAGTCGTCACTCACATCAATGTAAATTCGTCTAGTAGCTTCGAACAATGTGAAACATACATTCAGACCAAAGACTTGTAGAAATCTAATACCAAAATGTCCAAGCAATATATGGTAACGCTGGAAACCAAAAAGAAACAATGAAATCAATAGGCAAAACCAAACATAGCCCGATTTCTAGTAACGATCCTTCAGTACTATTGGAGGGGCTGTTGAAGATATCCTTCATAAAGACAAAAAAACAAGTCGGTTCCCCCATCACCGGATATAGGAACCATTGTTGTCAATGCGCGAGGCGCAATGCGGGGCGCAAAGCATCTTTACGTGCACATGCGCAAGGCGCAACGCGATGCGCATGCCTAAGTGATGCGAGGCGCACACAGCACATAATTTTTTAATATATGTAATCAAGCGCGAAAGAACATATTTTTAGAATTTAGATGAAAAATATCATAATAAATAATATCTTACTACAAAATCACAATATAATACCTTAATTTCTAATGCTAACACCCAACATAGTAGCAAAATTCATAAATTTTCAAATCAAATGTTAAATCAAGACTAATATCCAAGCAAAGGATTAGTAATGATCCTCAATTGAAGGCTATTAAAAAGGCCTAATGGATTTATTTTGCTTTTTGGGATATGGAATATCAAGTATAAAGACTCGATTGAAATGTTAACAAACAAAACTATATGAGGATATGTACTACATGCACCCTGCACAAAGTAAGGATGTACACAAGGCGCAAAAGACGACGCTGCATCAGATATGGGGCGCTTCGCCACCGCCCCGCATCGTAAGGCGCATGAGGCGCGCGCCTTTGAAAACACTGATAGGAACATGTTAAGTTGGTAGTGTGATACCACTTGAATCGTTTGATAATAAAGCATCGAACTGCAGGTTCATGTTCCATAGGTTTTTTTTCTAATTGTCTTCCCTTGACAATTAGAATATTAAACTTATAATCCTCAACACTCACCACAACCTCAGAGTTTTAGTGTAGAGGCAGGTCTTTAATATGGTATTAGAGCAACCCATGATCGGTTCCTACTGGCCACAAATTTCTAAAACGGGTTAAAAATGATACTGCTCCACAAGTTTAGCTTTCGACTCAACATGTGGGGGCATTGTTAGAATATTAAAATTATAACCCACTACCCTCACTACAATTCCGGAGTTTTAGTAGAAACAGATCTTTAAAATAGTATCAGAGCAACCCAGGTTTGGTTCCCATTGCACGAATTTCTAAAGCGGGTTAAAAGTATGATATGACTCTGTGAATCCAGCTTTCGACTCATAAGAAAGCCCTCATCCTGTAGGGGCATGTTGGAATATTAAAATTATTACTCTCCACTCTTACCATAACTTTGAAGTTTTGGTGTAATGGCAGGTCATTAAGAACAGTTAATTAAGTTGATGTTTGTTAAATCCACATATGTCTGTGGTTACAATCTAAACTTGTGATCTTATGCTAATTCAGCTGATTTTTCACAAAAAAAAAAATTCAAATCATCAACGAAATACCAGAGAAATTACATCAAAGTGATAAAATTAAGAACCTCTGACTTTCTGAATACAGACCAAAAACTACTTTCAAAATGAAGACTATTTGACGAGGAATAAACTACTGCAGATCTGCACATGTCATTTGACAAATATTCAATTGGATCAATTAGATGAAATTTTCCTTTACAGCTTATATGATAGACGACCTAATCAAGATTAAAAAAAATGATAAACTATCTAATTTTCAAGAGGCCAGGAATCAGACAAAAACAAAAGGTATTTTGAGACAGCTAATGACAAAAGATTCTAACCACAGCAGGCGCAGCTCGTCTTGCTGACTCAAACACCTCATGCAATGCTTGCTCACTTTCTCCATAATATTGACTAATAATTTCAGGTCCATTGATAGAGAACAGGCTCACACCAGCATCATGAGCACAAGCAGCAGCTAAAGATGTTTTCCCTGTTCCAGGTGGACCATGCAGAAGCACCCCTTTGTATCTGAAGTACAATGTAAAAAAACAAAATAAACCTAATTAATAGCAGTGCTGAAATTATGTACCTGTTAAGTAACAAACTTTTGAATGAGATATATGAAAAGAGAAAATATTTTATTAGACATACAATGAAAGTGTAATAAATGAATAACAATGGCCAAATCCTAACTTCCAACACATTTTTCTTGGGTGAGTAAATCCAATCACATTCTTTGTTTGCATAAATAGGCATACAAACTTACAAGGCATGCCAGAGAATAAAGAAAGGTTGAGCACACAATCATATCCAACATGATTTCTGAAGGTACACCAATTTGGTATGGAAGGACTTATCAAACTAGCTACTGCTGAAAGTGTAAACTGGTGAGTTCCAATATTTCCTAAAAGCGAGAGATAGTACTACCTTCATATACTATAATAGATTAATTATATAGTAGATAATATGTCTAAGAAAATAAATTACTCACTAACAGTGTCCTCTGAAATGTCTCATTTTTATTTCATGTTATCAACTTAGAACATTAAATTGGAAAGGGAGTAACAAGTTAAGGAACAAGAGAATAAATAAAACTTGGAAAGCTGTGGTATATAAGAAATGATCGAGACAGAAGACACAAAAAATGTCTGGTACCTTGGCAAGTGGCCCTTGTTCGCCAATGAGAACATGATGATCTCCTTTAAAGCTGCAAATTCTTTGGATAGTCCACCTAATTTTGGTCGATCAAAAGCTTTCGTATCACTAGTTGTTTTACAAGTAAGATCCTCTTTTAATACACCTCTCTTACTTGAGTTTTCCCTAACTGAAGACAAGGGGTCAGAAAGAAGAATATTCGTTTTAGTGTCCAACAAAAAAGCAACACCAGATTTCTCCCAAGAGGTACAGACTTGCATTTCATCAGATAACAAATCCTGATTCTCTTCATGCATCAAATCTTGATTGTTACAGTCAGTCAAGAAATTATCACCGCTTTCAACTAGGAATGCACAAATATGTCCGAGAATTAGTGGAACAGTTACAATATTCCCACAGAGCAAATAACGGCCATACAGCCACCTAGCAACAGATGCTTGTAGCAATTTATTAGCCTTTTCATCTGCCAATGCCAGCCTCACAGAAGATACATCTGAGGATATTGAAGAACCAGTCCTTGCTTTAGAATCATGGGGTTTACTAGAATGGACAGGTGTAGCGCCAGGAGAAGAAAGCTTTGGTTGAGATATTGGGGTCTTTGGGGACAGATCAACTCCCTTTTCACTTATGACCCTGACAGATTCAAGTAAAGTGCCATTGATTGATAACCCCTTGTTGCTAGTATCCGAAACAACCCTGGGAAGAACAAGACTTAGATGAAGGTCCTTGCATTTGTGAAGGTAGATATGAGTATCATTAGCTTTCTTGTTCAACTTGTCAGAACTTCTCAAAGGAAAAAGAAAAATCGATTTTCCTGCAGCAGGAATGCCCATTGTGCATGAAAGAGCCCATGACAATTTTACACCATTTTTGAGAACCTGCAAGGCACATGAATGATACAAAATATATGATGTAATAGTTCTTTTGTTTTTTTTGTTTTTTTTTTTTGGGGGGGGTGGGGGGGTGGGGTGGGGTGGGGTGGGGATGAAATCTTGAACCAAATGGATTAGAAGAAATTAGTTAAGAGAAAAGGTGAACGCTAAAACATGGATACCTTACGAGATGGGAAAACAGTTGCAATTGCAAAGTAATTACCAGCTCCACTAAGGTTGTCATCACCAGCATCAACACCCAGATGTCTACCACACTCCTCCGCTAAACTGTCAAGTGGGCAGTTACTCAATGATTTCTTGCCTGATGCAGGCAGTGCTACCTGTTAAAAATGTCATATGAAGAAAAATAAAGGAAAAAACAAAAAATTTATTAGTTACCATGCAGTGAATTCATCACACGAGTTTATGATATAACGTTATGTTGGGAGCCCCAACATGACCAAGCTGATTGCATGAAGAATAAATTCCTAGTGTACAATACTTAAAAGGAACTTTCATAAATTTTCTTTAACACCAAGAATGTTGCATAGACTCGTATGAATGAGCAGGAGCATAAATATAATTAATCAGTATGCTAAAAAAGATTGAAATTGTGAAGGTGATAATGATATTGCATAGAAACCATTAGGTTCAACCTGATAGACTTAAATTAGTTTGTAAGAAAACCTCTTACCCAATAGCAGTGTTTTAAATGTCGGCCGACATGTCCGACATGTCGGCCGACATGTCGGGTTGAAGGTGCCAGCGACACAAGTCGGGTTTTCTTAAGTCGGATGTCGTTTTTGGGGAGAATATCGGATAAATCGGCGCAATATCGGCCATATCGGCCGATTTTTCAGGTTTGAAAAATCGGCTGATATGCTATTATATCGGTTTAAAGCTATTTTTGCTTAACGGGTTTGGGTTTAGTGATGAAACCCCAATGACCCCTTCTGATGTTCTTTATGAACCCGATAGAAAAAAACCTACCCGAACACATAAAAACTAGGGCAAACGCGTCTGGGAACATCCAACGTCTTCCTCTTCTTCGTCTCTCACTCTCTTGCTTCCTTGCCATCGCCGACGCTCACGACTGGAACCCAACAGCCTCATCTTCGTTGTTTTGCTCCCAGCGACATTGAAAAACCCTAGGGCTCGCCGCTCGCGACTGGAACCCAGCAGCCTCCTCATCTTCCTCGTTTTACTCCCTGTGACATTGAAAAAACCTAGGGCTTCTCCTCATCCTCCTCGTTTTTCTTCCCTGCGCCATCGGAGCCGCCTTCTCCGATCTTTCTTCCATGTGCCATCGGAGGGTCCTCACATCGCTGGCTTCAGCCGTCAGGTAAGCCTCCCGACCTCTCTCTCTCTCTAATGACTTTTTCTGTTTATATTTTTTCAGATTTTGCTCTCTATGCTATTGACCGCTAGCGATAACTGTCAAGTAAAAGGGATTATTTTGATAGAAATCAAATTGGAAATCAATTGAAAATTAAACAAACTGGCCTTTAATTTAAGAGTTAGGCCACACCTCTCCCAAGGACACTAATTTATTGCTAAACTTCTCCCAAAACAAGCATAACCCTAAATATTCCCCCCACGCTTATCAAGCATCAGCCCATAATATTCCTCTCCCACGCTTATCAAGCATAAGCCCATAATATTCCCGTGACACACTTATTAATCTCCATTTCCCTACTAATGACAGTCAAATTACAAAACTGTCCCAGGTCGGCTTGGTGGTTGAAGTTTCAGGACTTTGGCACTTCTCTTTGTTAAATCGGATGATTAGTTCACATCGAAGACCGTTTAGCATATCAAAGGCCAAAATTGTTTCAGGATGCAATCGAGAATCAAAGTATGCTTATATTGAATTTAGAAATGCTTAGATTACATTTAGGACGTGGTATTATACATATACGTACCACCCGATATCGCAATCCGATATTTAGTCCATGTCCCCCGATATATCCCCGATTTCCGCTATCCGACATGGATTTCGGCCGTCCGACATGAACCCGACATCCGATATTTAAAGCCTTGCCCAATAGGTTATCATGTAAAGCCGATTTCAGCGCCAAATAAACAAGATACATATTGGTTTAAATGGTTTAACAATAAAAAATCAAACCAACCGAACAATTTCATTCCTCCCCCTTGCTTCTGTTAAGTCCCAACTATTGATGTATGAATATGGTTGGAGATGGAATATCCATTTTATTAGGCAGCTTACAGGGGTTTGGTTGTTAAATATTTGAAGTTATTGGATATTCTTAATGGAGGTTCTTTTTCCCTGGTAAAGACAAAAAGGAAATGGAGATGGGAGGTAAAAGAAGTTTTTTGAACAAAATCTTATTATGATCTTCTCTGTGATGGTGGTATAAAAGTCCCTTATGCTGATATTTGGCAAGCAGTTGCTCCTTTGAAAGTTAGAATTATATGTTGGCTTGCCCTTCTTGGGAAATCGAATACTAAGGATAGGTTGTTAAGAAAAGGGATTCCTACTGATCCTTTATGCGTACTGTGTGGAAAGGAGGAAGAATCACATGAACATCTTCCTTGATTGTGACTTTGTAAAAGCTTTGTGGTGTTCTTTAGGATATAGATTTCATGTTGCGTGTTATCCTGAATCTCTTTTTAGAATATGGGTGGATTGGAGGAAGCAAGGAAGGAGAAATTGAAGGGAGAAGAGAAACAACAGTCAAGTTCATGTTTGATGTTTCTGTGCCCTGATTTGGGTTGTATGGAGAGAAAGAAATAAAGTCTTCACACACAAACACCAGATTCTTTGGATTTATGGAAACAAATAATTCAATTTGCAACTTTTTGGATTACTCACTCAGGACACGGAGAAAGGAATACTGTTGCCGCTACTAGGAGGGTGGAGCTGCTGGAACTACTGCTGGGAGGAGTTTTGTAGCTGCTGCTACCGCTGGACTACCCAGGAGCAGAGCTGGGGATCCTGATGCTGGTGGAGCTTTGGAGGGCACTGTTAAGTGATGCAAATGATGTTTCAGTGGCTGTTGATTCAGTTACTCTTGGTTGAGTTGCTAAACTGCCATGCGATGACAGAACTCATAAAACTTTGTTTCAGTTGACCTTTGTGTTGGGTTGTGTATAGTTTAGTTGTATATATGTTCTGGTATTTGAATGATTGTAGTATGATGTTAACTCTTTTGTAATACTGGTAGGTTACACCCTAGGATTTTCACAGGGGGCCGAGGGGGGGAGGGGGGGCTGTTAACTTTGTAACCAATCCGATTTTGGGGTAATGCGAGACAGCTGGGGACTCGATCGTTTTAGGTCTCCATCCTTTATCACACACACGAAACAAAAAAAACAAAAAAAAACAAAACAAAACAAAAAACAAAAACAAACAAACAAACATTCCTTTTGTCATGTGCAACTTAAGCGGTTTAGTCAATTAGTCAATGTTTTCACTTCTGTTTTCATTGCCAAATAGCATTCAGAATAAAGGGCTAGTTAATAAAAATACATTTCAAAATGCATCCATAGAAAACCGGAGAAGACGATTAGCTTAACTAATTAGTTTAATGCACCTGATTCTTCAACTGAACTATACCGTTTTCATCAGTGTTTCATCTTCATCATGTTAGTTTATCATAGATTGAACTTTCATTCAGCTAAATGTTACCTTGTGTTAAGATTACAGTCAAATGTTACTTGAACTAAAAAAGAAAAACTGTGAAAATATAGAATTTTCTGTTTATAAACTCATACTTCAACCTGATTTATTTTTAAACCCACCCACTTCCAAAACAATTCTTAAACTCAAAATAACCATATTGAATTATTTTCAAACCCATTATTTTCAAACCCAATTATAGTATTTTAAACCCAAATGTAGCGACTGATACATCAAATATAGCAATTCAGAGCCAAACACAATTACTGATACACCAATTATACCAACTTAGACATCAATGTAGCATAAAATGGGTTTAAAAATTAATTCGCTTGTAGGTATTTTGGGGTTTAAGAATGATTTTGGAAATGAACTGCATTAAAAGTATAGCCTTTACTCCAATGCAGCAAATATCATCTTAGCAGGATAGTTTACACTCTCAATTAACAACAGACACTAAAAATTTAAACTTTTCATCATTAATCGCAGTGCAGGACCAATGAATTACCGAGACCAGCGATCCAGGGGATATGGAGAACGACACCATGGCGGATTCCGATAGCCAAACCCTAGCCTGATTCCCCTTTGAAAAATCAGAATCCTGGTCGCAGATTCTTCCGATGAAAGCGGATTCGTTGATGAAGTTAGGGAACTTGGCTGAAGCTTGCGAGAGTAGTCCCTGTAAGTGGAGTTCATCGTCGTTGTCGGATTCCGGTCCGCGAGCGGAAGTGGGAGTTGATGGAGCTCGAGAGATCGGAGATCGATCGGGTTTCGATGATTTCTTTCCCTTAGAAGGCATCGCTTTCTCTGCGTCACTAATGGGATTAGGGTTTTGGGGGTTTTAGAGAGAAAGAGAGAGAGGATGGAGGCGTTTTTTGCAAGTGTTATTTACATGTCGGTCCCTTAATTCTTAAGCATTTAGATATTAGTTCTTCAAATCATTTTCCTCTCACAAATTCAATACACTGCAAATTAGTACCTCTGCCAAACAATATTTTCGTTGTAAAGAATATAAATTATTTGAAATGATATTCAAGATACTCTGTTAAGTTACCCATAAACTTTAAATACATGAGAGAGATGGTGATTATTATTTATTTCATCAAACTTTAGAGGAGTAATTCACTAACACTTGTAGTCATATGATGGTATTTTGGAGATATTCCATCTATTAGCTATTAGGGACAGGTTTGTTTCTTATTATCGGATTGGGAGGTATTATAACACTCGGACTATAATCCTGAGATTGTGTTATCCTAGAACTATTACAGTCTAGCTCAATGTTTGTTTTTTTACGCAAACTAACATTTAGACTAATTTAAAATAGTACGTAATAATGTTTGTTTTTTAAGGAGATTATGATCACGGAGACTAATATTATAAGCAAAATGATTTTTTTGCCCTCCAGCCAACTAATATTGTATATTTATGTACATGTTTCACAAATAACTGAACACTCGACAACAAATTCAAATTTAAGTCGTCTAATAATATCTGAAATGCATAACTTTCCCCCTTAGATATAAGTTCATATTAATCCTTGTAGGCTGTCTAAAAATCACAATGGGTAGCTGATTAAAACAAGCCCCGATAACGGAAGTCACAATCAAACGACTTCCACGATCACCGCAAACACGACCTCATTTCTGAGATGATTGATCTTGATGGCTGCGACAACAGCATAACTAATAAAGATGCTGATGAGCAGTGTAATGATTTTAGAAATAAAAGGTTGGACTTAGTTGGTGAATTGCTTGGTAGAGAGTTGTGGGCAAATATTCGTCTAAAAGACACTATGGATGTTGATTCCCGTCTAAGCTCCTACAACGAAAGCTACAATCAAATAGCTTTCGGGTCGATAAACGAAGAAACTGCAAATGGAAGTCTTTTCATATAGATCGAGAAGAGTTACAATTCGACGACACTTCCGACAACTGATGGAAACTCTATTCAGTAGTCTTCACAATCTACAGTGAGAGTTACAATCTGACGACTTTCACACTCCACCACAGCTAAAGCGAGGATTACAGAACAACGGTCTTTGCAACGCCTTACAGAAGAAGTTACAAATCAATTAGCTCCTTCTAAAACGCGGAAGTCATCCCCGCGTTACAATTATGGAAGTGCAGACGACCCCCGCGTTTCCAAGTCACAAATCAACGTGAGCGACCCTCGCGTTCGTAGGGGTTCAGCCCATACCGACCCCCGCGTTTCCAAGTCACAAATCAACGTGAGCGACCCTCGCGTTCGTAGGGGTTCAGCCCATACCGACCCCCACGTTTCCAAGCAAGCAACAAGCCAAAACGTGAGCGACCCTCGCGTTCATCAATGTTCAGCCAACACCCAACCTCGCGTCACAATCCTAAGACACGAAGTTGGGTTCTGAACGCCAGATTGGCGTTTGACTTGTTCAAACACAAGTCGAACGGTTTCAGAACTGTTTCCCACGATCGAGGGAATCACGCCCACGTAGGAGCGGATTTAGAGGGCAGTTACACCTCTTATCCCCCTATATAAACTCAACAAACTCAACTGAGTTAAGGGCGGACAGGGGGGGATTCTGGAGAGGAGATTTCTCGGAATCTCAACAGCAGCAGCAACTAAATCTTTTAAGATAAGATTTTTGAATCAATCTCAGAGATAAAATCTGAGAGGATTCTTCGACAACAGATAACAGGTTGATCATTAACCGTATTTTCGGTTCTAACAACTCTACCTACAGAGTTTAAACTCGTTCAGAGTTCTTAAAACTCATCCGAGAGTTACATATTAAACTTCCCATAGAAGTTCATCGTTCCCACGAGATAAGAGACGGTCGGATCGTCAACGGAGAGCAAATTCGACACGAACAATCGAAGGAAGCATTCCATCGCTACCAAGAAGAACCCAGTTTTAAACAAAGGAGAAAACCCAATTTGTTTTCTTCTCTTTTGTAATCAATTTGTAATCGGATTTAAAGGAATCAAAATCAAAATTCTTTTATTCTCTTCTTTGCAATTTTTCCTACATACAAAAGATGGCGACTCCGCTGGGGACAAGCTTTTCCGATGAAGAAGTGGTAGCGCAGTCCGACGTCCACCTCATGGGAACGACTGTAGAAACTCTCGTCATAGAGTTTGATCAAGCGAAATACGAGGAGGCCTTGTCCTCTGGATCGCTTAGCCCTAAGGCTAGGCATGGTGTCCGCAAGATCTCTAAGGAGATCGATTCTGTTGTTGAAGTGCCGAAGAAAGCCCTCTCCTTCGGCCAGGAACTCAAACTAGCTCTGTTGGCGGAAGATCCCACATCCGCGTCAGCGAGGCGTGCTTCAGGCCACAAACGGCCTCTGGAAGAAACGAGTTCCATGAGCGTCAACGACGCTGCTGCTAAGGCTTTAAAACAAGCCAAGAAGAACGCCGCTCGCCGACGGAGAAGATCCATACGACGAGCACACTTACGTGAGAGCCGAATGTTGGCTCAACGCGAAGATCGCGTTCCTGAAGCTTCAGCCGAACTTAGCGTTCCCAAAACAGAACGCTCGCTTCGTGGCAATGAGCCCAATTATGAGCCTCGGCTAATTCAGCTGAAACGCGACCCTGAGTGGCGCGTTGTCTCCTCAAAACGCAGCCCTCAGAAGGAAGCTGTCAAACGCGACCCTCAGGGAAGCGTTCAATCAAAACACGACCCTCGCGGGTCTGTTTCACC
>BQKN01064667.1:330015-434271 GCA_022839385.1 Asparagus kiusianus
GGGGGGTGAATAGTGTTCTTTTAAAATTATTGCAAAGTAGATAATAAATTGCAAAGAAAAATGGCAATCTCAGAAATTTGCAAACACAAACACAAGGATTTTATACTGGTTCCACCAAACCGGTGTACATCCAGTCCCCAAGCAAATCCCACTTGAGAGTTTCCACTATGATTTTGAATAAACTTACAAAATCAAACGCAAACCTGACCAATTTGCAAGTCCCTGCAAATTGCAACACCAATTGACAAACACCTTGCCAATTTGAACACCGATCTCTAAGCCAAGAGATTAACCCTCTCAAATCCGAGAGAAAACTTGTTGAAGTAATAACACAATGATCCTATAAGCCTTGAATGTGTAATCAAGTGCAGCAGTGGCTTAGGATTCTTTTAATCTCTGTAAAATTGCCTAATTGATTTGTATTTGATGAAAGTATATAGGCAATTTCAGAAACTCTTCTTTTTCAGAAAATCAGAATGTTTTTCACTTGAAAAATTTCTCAAAAATCAAAGCTTATGGGTATCTAAATCTCTGCAATTTTTCTGAACAAATAACCTATTTATAGCCCTTGAAAAGCCAAGTTTTTAAACTTTAAAAACGTTTAAAAACGGCTATAAACAGTTAGATTTTCAAATATTGAAAAACTGGAAAACTGTCTTTGTAGTCGACTACTGTAGTCATTAGTCGACTACACTGAGTTTAGACAGATTCTGTGTTTTCGGAAAATTCTCTCAGTAGTCGACTATAATGATCATTAGTCGACTATACTGTAATTTGACAGAAACTTGAAAACTTAGATTTTCTTCAGTAGTCGACTACTGTTAACATTAGTCGACTATACTGTAAACAGACAGAAACTTGTATTTGAGTTATATACAGGAGTAATCGACTATTATCCTAATTAGTCGACTATTAATATCAAATATTTAGAACTAATGAGTTTTTATAATTAAGTTTTAACTACTATTCTAATGGTTAACATAGGGGATTTCTATAGTTAACCAACACACTAAGCCTGTGTTAGTGTGTTCTAAAAATGAGTGTGTGTATGTGTGTGTGTGTGATCAAGGCTTGTACAAATATTCTAAGTAAAGAAAAAAATTCAAATACATTATCTTTTGTTCTTCATTTTCTTCACTTCAAAATGCCTTGATATCCACTTGCACTTGTACATATTCTGATATTGAAATCTGCATATGAAAGTTAGTGCACACACATTGTATAAATTGTTATCATCAAAACACTATCATGGAGATATGATATTCAACATAGCGTACTTATCTGATGTCTCTCTTAACAATAAACAAATAGAGAATAATTCTAGTGCGGGTACTAACCCATGGCACGTACTGTGCACAGAAGCATCACTCACATTGCCGATCAAGTCGTCTTTTATTTCAGACGAAGAAATAGAGGACGCACAGAAGGCTTTCTTTAAAGTCTCATCCAAAAGGAAAGGGCGGAAGCCGATCTGTTTCGGAAAAGTCAAACCGATACAACTCAAACGAGGAAGCTCGGAGGAAGACGATGGAGTTCCTCAATTCCATTATCACGAACCCAACTCCCTTCGACTAATAAAACAAATGGGATATGACTTTAACGAAAAGCAAGGTCTAAACTTCGGGAAGGGAAGACGAACACCAATCCGAATGTCCCTAACCCCCGAAGGGAAACCCCCAGATTACTATCAAAAGACTAGAAGGGGTTTAGGATTTGTCACACCTCCCGCTGTCTCGGAAAATGAAATAAGTAATTATCTGCGTCAGGATCGCTCATCCGGAACATCTGCATATGGGTCCGATGTCAGTATCGGACCTTTCTTTAGAAATCTGACCGTGAATATGGTTTCAATCGATCACCCGGATGAAGACGCAGGGAATGATGAAGGGTTAATGGAATCGACCAATGACCCCTGGATCAAACGTCTTAACATTTTGTGGGATATGCGATTCGAACAACGCGAACCACCCACTGAAGATAAAGTGGTCCAGGTTAACATGGGAGACGAACATGATCCTAAGCCCATTTTCATAGCTGAAGATTTATCATCTTCCGAGAAAGAAGACCTTATATCTCTCATCCGAGAATATATAGATGTCTTTGCTTAGAATTATGAAGACATGCCTGGTCTTGACCCAAAAGTGGCCGTGCACTGTCTCAACATTGATCCGGATGCCAAGCCCGTTAAACAACAACAACGCCGGTTTCGTCCCGAGATCATGGAAGCAATTGAGTCCGAAGTGAAGAAGCTCATTGACTCAGGCTTTGTCAGGGAAGAACCACACCCAGACTGGGTAGCTAACATTGTTCCAGTTCCCAAGAAAAACGGTAAGGTCCGTATATGCATTGATTTTCGTGACCTTAACGCAGCTTGTCCAAAAGATGAATTTCCGCTTCCTATTACGGATGTTATGATCGACAACACCTGCGGATACGAAAGAATGTCTTTCATGGATGGATTCTCTGGGTATAATCAAATCAAGATGCACCCGGACGACGAGAGGCATACTGCATTCAGAACACCGCTGGGAGTGTATTGCTATACAGTGATGCCCTTCGGCCTGAAAAATGCAGGCGCAACTTATCAACGTGCGATGAACACTATCTTCCACGAACATCTGCGTAAGAAGATAGAGTGCTACGTTGATGACATAGCTGTGAAAATCCAATGTAAAGAAGATCATCTTGCAGATCTGAAGACAATGTTCGATATCATGCAGACACATCAGCTGAAGATGAACCCAACAAAATCATTTCTCGAAGTATCAAGTGGAAAATTCCTGGGATTTATTGTCACATCCAAGGGGATTTCTCTGGATCCAGAGAAGGTGCGCGCCATCCAAGACATGCCACCGCCGAAGAACCTCAAAGAACTCCGAGGTTTGCAAGGTAGACTAGCCTACATCCGGAGGTTCATATCTAACCTTTCGGGGCGCTGCCAACCTTTCTCGAAGCTCATGAAGAAAGGAGTATCCTTTGTGTGGGATGGGGAATGTCAAAAAGCATTTGAAGAGATCAAGAAGTATCTCACCCAGCCACCGGTTCTCGTGGCCCCTATATCAGGAAAACCATTCCTATTATATGTGAGGGCTATGGATCATTCGCTGGGAGCGCTGCTGGCCCAGAATGATGACCAAGGCCAAGAACAAGCCATCTACTATTTAAGTAGGACCATGATGGGAGCCGAACATCGGTACAACCCGGTCGAGAAAGAATGTCTCGCTTTGGTATTCGCGGTTCAAAAGATGCGACATTACCTAGTTGGACAGACAATTCATGTCATCTCTAAAGTGAATCCTTTGAGAGTCCTGATGACGAAACCATCGTCTCTGCATTGCCGACTTGCAAAATGGGCCATCCTTTTGTCACAATACGACATACAATTTATGCCCCAAAAGGCAGTCAAGGGTCAAGCACTGGCAGATTTCTTGACCGATCACCCGGTGCCAGGGACATCTAAGTTGTATGAAGAATTGCCCGACGAAGTCACCGAAGCTTGTGTTGCTCAAGAATCTACACAAGTGTGGAAATTATTCTTTGACGGCGCATCCAGAGCAAATCCTCATGGAGCGATTACTGCGGGAGTAGGAGTAGTGTTCGTCTCTCCTAACGGTCACATAATCCCAAGAGGATTTTCCCTAATCGAACCATGCACTAACAATGTAGCTGAGTATAATGCTTTGCTACTAGGGATGCGACTCGCCGAAGAACTCAATATTCGGCATCTTGAGGCTTATGGTGACTCTCAGCTCATTGTAAACCAAGTCCGAGGGGAATACGAAGTACGTCATGAGGACTTAATTCCATACTACTTCGCAGTGCTGAAGCTAGCCAAGAAATTCGAGGGATTCTTCATCGAATACGTTCCACGAGCCCAGAACGCTTATGCAGATGCTTTGGCTTCATTGGCAACTTCGCTGGCATTACCGCCTGGTGCCGAAATGACGATCCCTGTCGCAGGGCGTGAACTATACTCCTCCAAGATTCCTAAGGAGGAAAGCTCAGACAAGACATTGGCGGAGGAGGTCTGTACAACCTCCATAGAATTCGAGTCTAGAGATTGGCGATTTCCATATATTGACTATGTCCTATACGGAATTTTACCCAATGACCCTAAGGAAGCGGCCGCCATCAAACGAAAGGCCCTCCGATTCTATTATGATGCAGTCTCTCAGACTCTGTATCGTAAATCCCATAACGGGGTTTTGCTTCGATGTCTTTCTCGAAAGGAAGCAAGGGAAGCTCTTAAAGAAGCCCACGACGGAATGTGCGGAGCTCATCAGCCCGGAGCTAAACTAGGAGATCGCCTCCGGCGAATCGGCTATTATTGGCCGAAGATGTTTTCAGACGCGGTTGACTACGCTAAACGTTGTCACGCGTGCCAAATTCATGGGGATTTCATCCACCAAGCACCTGGGAACTTACATCCCACATCTGCGTCATGGCCATTTGAAGAGTGGGGCATGGATATCGTAGGTCCAATTTCTCCTCCAACTTCTAAAGGACATCGGTTCATCCTGGCTATGACCGATTATTTCTCCAAATGGGCGGAGGCAATCCCGTTGAAAGAAGTCAAAACTTCCAACGTAATTAAATTCGTCAAACACCATGTTGTCTACCGTTTTGGAGTCCCGAGGCGGATAGTTCATGACAATGGGACGCAATTCGTCAGTTTTGGGTTCCAGAGGTTTTGTGACAAATTCAGGATCCAGAGCGTTGCATCTACGGCATATTACCCGCCGGCGAATGGTCTTGCAGAAGCCTTCAACAAAACCATTGTGAAACTTCTCAAGAAATTCGTTTCCAAGAGTCGACGTGATTGGGATGAAAGACTCGGCGAATGTTTATGGGCTTACCGTACAACAGTGAGGATCCCTACGAGAGCTACACCGTTCTCGCTGGTATATGGCTGCGAAGCCGTATTACCACTAGAAATTCAGATTCTTTCTCTGAGAGTCGCTATCACGACGGGGCTAACAGAAGAAGAAAAACATCAACGGCGCCTGCAAGAACTTGAAGCCCTAGACGACAAACGACTTCAAGCTAAGCAGCAGATCGAACTCTATCAAGCGCGGATTTCCAAAGCCTACAATAAAAAGGTTAAGGAACGAACTTTCAAGAAAGGCGATTTGGTCTTGGCCAACAGACGACCCATGGTGATGACACACAAAACCAAAGGGAAGTTCAATCCTAAATGGGAAGGGCCCTTCGTAATAGACTCAGTTTATTCGAACGGAGCATATCGCCTCATCAATCAACAAGGAGACAGGCTCATGATGCCAATCAATGGAAAATTCCTAAACAGATATTTCCCGTGAATCATGTTGCCCCCTAATCCCCCGCTAGATTAGGCTGGGGGTTGCCTATTTATAGTGTAACTCTACTTTGTATTTCGTCAAGTTAACACTACACCTCTGACGATTGAAATTTTCTAGAATTGTTTTATAAATGATAATAAAGAGAATTTCGTTTTCATATTGAGTCGACACTACGTTTTTCATTGTCTTGAATCATATTTCAACAAAAGAGATAATGAAAACCAAAATGATATCATTTCCATTCAATATTATTAATCTGAATACAAAAGTGAAAACAATTGAAAGGAAAATGTTACAAATTTATCCCTCCACCAAAAATAGCGCAAACCCTAAACATCGGGGATCATCAATCTGAAAGACTTGAGTTTAGATTTCAGCGCTGATATATTTTCCTCGCGAGCCTTTCTGATGTCTTTAGTTATCTTGTTCTTGAGTTCCTCTTCACTAGGCATTGCTTCTGCAAGTTCTCGCCGAAGTTTATCGGCAGCGACAATCTCGTCGCAATAGCATTTGAAGAGTCCATCGCAATAACCAGCGAATCCTCTTAAAATCTCCACACCATCAGCTAGCTGAGCATTTATCTGAGGAACTTCAACACCAGCTCGAGCAAGTTCTGCTGCAGTATCCTGGAGACCCACAGCGAGGTTACCCATGTCCCTCTGTACTTGGACATGTTCATCACGCAGGTGAGCAAGACGAGGTTCTGTTTCGGATAAACTCTTCTGAAGAACCTCTTGCTGTTGTGCCTTCGAAGCCTTGGCCTCAGAAAGAGCCCGATCCACTTCTGGGCCTATGTCGTCACGCTGTAGCATGGAGAGGAATTCCAACTCATATTCTAAGATGATGAGGCTCTCACGACAGTTCTCGGTCCATATTTTATCACCCTGATGCTTGATCTTAGCCAAGCATTCCAGCAAATGAGGTTCAAAAACCTTGTAACTTACGTCCCCGAGACTGACAACGTCAATGGTCCTTTGCATCCAACGTTCCAGTTGTTCGATGAGCTCCCTCAGTGTCTCAGAGCTTGGGGGTGGAGCGGTCGGATAAACGAAGCAGTCCGCATAATCAGTGCGAGTAGAGGTGTGCGGGGCTTCAGATAAGAATTTTTTGATCATCTCTGACATGGAGCCTAAGATATCCTCTTCCTGATCACCGATTATTGCTTCAAGACCTGGAGGAGCGGTGGGAAGCGTAATATCCTCTCTATTTTCAGGAAACGCAACATGCACTGATCGTATCGCGTCTCCCATCAATTTGGTCTTCTTTGAATTTTTGGCTACGACAGGCAGTCGTTTACGCATTCTCCTGTCATACTCGGCCTGCTCAGCAGCAGAAAGAGCCTTCTTACCCGATCTCAGAAGATGAGGTTCAGAAGCAGGCACTTTTGGAATTGGTTTTTCTTCGGGAGAGTCAGCAATCGGTGTTTCCTCTTCGATCCCCATAGGAGTTTCTTCCTTAGGAGGCTCGATGGCAGATAAATTTCTAGGAGCTTCGACAGCCCCAGATGCTTCTTGTTCGCAGGATAGATATTCTTCAATCCCCGGCAAACGAGTGCTGGAAGAACGACTCCTCAAACGATACAATTCCCAAATCTCACTTATGCAGGAGGTGTAAATATCATACCCCGTGACTTGGGAAACTTCTTCATACCAGCTGCGGAAATCGGCAACAGTGGAGCAGCCAGGCGGCGAATTGGGTAGAGTGAATTGCGCATGGGTTCCCCCGGCGGAAAAGAAGTACCATGCACGAGCTCCTTCATATAAATTCCCAATATGAGCCAATGCCGGGTTGGGATTGCCAACATAAAGCTGATCATATCCGAATTGCCTAGCGAACCGAGAAGGCACGTAAGGTTCAATAAAGCACTTCTCCCGCAAGCGGAAGACCAGGTAGCCCAACCTGATCATAAGAAGCCAGTTGAATGTGCCTTCTTCCAAAGAAGACGAGCCCTCAAAAAGCAAGTCCAGGAAGCGGGCATCCTTCACGTCAGCTCCGTTAAAATCAGGAGCACAACAGAAAATCTGGTAATTATCTTCCCGAGATAAGAATTGTCGAGCCCTGACTATGTAAGAATGAGTCCACGTGGCCGACTCTAATCTCTGTATGAAGGGGATGTAAGCATCAGCACTCTCCGATACTCCCGTCATCAAGGAGGGGCAATGCAGCACGAACCAGGCCACCAAGTACGTATACGGCACTGGTATGCGTGGTTGGGGGTTCTTCCCTGCTTTCTTCCTGGCAACTTTAACCATCAAGGCGCCGAGCAGATCAGAGGTTAACATCCTTAGGCCGTTTTGAATGCAGCCGACCATGGCAGTGAGGAGGCTCACGGGTCTCCCATGTGCCAGCAAAACAGCTGGATATACAACCTCAGCCAGGATCGCTTCTATTGGTCTTGACGGCACTACGCACCGTTTCAACCAAACCATAAAGAAGCCTGCAAGTAGAGTCGTGTCAGAAATAGGAATTGTAGCCTGGTGGTGGAAACTTTCAAACTCAACACCAGCCTCAAAATCCTCCTCTACATGCTCTGTTTTGTAGATGGCATTAGAAGCCTTAATCCGAGCTTTGGCTTCTTTGGGAGAGATGGCTGCAACACGAGACACGGCTACATCTTTCCGGTTTAAATTCTGGAAGAGGTATTCCGCCCACGTGGTATGCATGATACCTCCTCCACGCGTCCCACAGATTTGAGCACATATATGGAAGTGGCACATCAACTCCCAGAAAGTAGCATAAATCTCTGGGTGCGCCAACCTCAACTGAGAAAGCTCTTCGGTAGTAGGGATGAACTCTTCGTAGGGTGTTTTCCCAAGTGGCAATCCCGACACCGCTTGCATTTCATGAAGAGCAAAACCTAACTCTCCTGCAGGTGTGAAAAATGTGCAACTGTCCGAGTTATATTTCTCTAACATAGCGAAGAAATTATGGAAGCTCTGCACAACTCCCCGTCGAGTAGCTAACACGGGAATTGTGAGACCCGATTGAGTGAGTGACTCCTTAAGCTCCTCAAGAACGAAGTCAATCATGCGGGTCCACCAACCTCCTTCTCCAGAACAAACCCATCCAGGGGATCTGAACGCTTGGGTAGAAAATTCACCATGAGTCGCAAGGAACTGGCGAATGAAAATATTCGCTGGGCGTGGCATCTCCTGAGCCAGTTCCTTCTTCTCAAATAAACCGGGTCTCAATCCCTTGAGCTGCCCTCCGATTTGTGTACGAGCCCGTCGACCAGATCCGAACGACACATTTTCCTTCTCTTTAACTATGTCAAAAGTCAGACTCCGACGACGGCTTGCATTCAAGAAGTAGGAGAGGGGATACATCCTCTTCATGTTGGAAAGGAAGAAGTAGCGATTATCGACTTTCCGCAATAGCTTCGAATCTTCTGCATGTACGAGGTGATCATCGATGGATAGGCGATCCCCGAATATGAACGCCGGTTTGGGAAACTGGGCATGACCAGCAGGGGTCTCCATGTCCAAATCAGTGATCAAAACTCTAAGAGTTGAACATCGAGGAGATCTAATCATGTCCGTTCTCTCAGAGTCAACGAAAGTACAAAGCGGAACTGTGTTTTGAAGACTGAAAGTTTCGTTTGCATTAAGACCGCCAATATATCCAAAATGATGTTCTTGCGAAAGTGGCACATTTGGAAGAAGCACTGCACAATCGAAAGCAGATGTTAATGAGCTATCGACATAAAGATAGAACCCAAAACATAATGGGTTAAAGTCTCACGTCCAAATTTCCAACGCGAGGGTCGAGCCCCGCGTCAGAATTCTCAAACGCGAGGGTCGAATCTCGTATTAAAAAATTTGGAACGCGAGGATCGGGACCCAAAGGATATCCCAACCCCGTGTTTTCAACCAGTTAGAACGAGTCATCTTCCTCGTTATCAAGAACCCATTTAGGGTTTTCAGAAAACTTGTCAAAACAAGTTCTTTTAGTCGGCACTCACCACGACAGGGAGGCCCATGTGGCGGCGGAGACGACGACGACATCCCCGTAGGAACAGGAACACCGCCGGCGCCCTCAACCGACGGTGTTTCGGAAGTCGCTCCGGCGACTTTCTTGGAGCTTGGACCCATCCTCCGTGGCGCCATCAGCACGGTAGATCGGAGGAGGCGTTTTCGAACGAAGGAGACGAAGTTCGTCGGAGATCTCGCCGAAGTCAAACGAGATTTCTCGTTCTTGGAAATGGCCGAAAGTGGAAAGAGTCGAATGACTCTTGATGTGACCACTCAGGTCTATTTATAATAGCTATCAAGCTGTTGAAATGGTTCGGTAAAAGAATCCCAACCGTTTTATATTTCAAAACGTAAATCTTTTACGTTCTTAGATAAAGTCACTTAAGACTTTAACCTCAACGCGAGGTTCACACCCGCGTTCAAACGCTGGGCTCAGACCAGCGTTTCATACTTCAAACGCGAAGGTCACCTTAGCGTTATAACTCTTCCAAATGAAGAGTCCATCTTCGATACTTAGCCTCTAAATTCATGGGTTCTTTGCAACAGAGTGCGTTCAAAACTCTGTATCTCCTCAATTCATCAGATCGTCATTATCCTAACAGAGATTGAATCTAGTTATTATCACTATCAATATGATTATAACTCCTCTGTTAGAACTCACTTATCGATTCTCATCGACAGAGCGATAAGTCCTCAAAGTTGCTCCGATCGCAACACTTCCAACTTATCGATTCTCATCAATAGAACGATAAGTCCTCAAAGTTGCTCCGATCGCAACACTTCCAACTTATCGATGCTCATCGACAGAGCGATAAGCCCTCAAAATTGCTCTGATCGCAATATTCCCCTTATCAAATCAGAACTATATTTCTGGCATTTATAGACTTCTTTCAGTGTTTAACACCAAAATAACACAGGAAGGATTCTGCTTTGCAATTCAATTCTGGGAGAATAATCAAGTATTTATCCCTAACAGTTGAAAATTTTCTAGAGTTATCTTACGATAGAAAATTTCTGAGTATTCTTTGTAATTTGTTGTCTAAAACCAAAACATGATAAGTGCAAAGAACACTAAAAGATCAATATCACTTTTTATTCAAAAGCTAAAAGAAAAGTGATACAAGACAAAACTTGTTCTTATCAAAAGAACATAAAAAAAAAGGGGAACTAAGTTTACTCATGCATCAAATCGAAAGTTGCGAGTTGAGTCTTGAGCTCAGCGAACTCTCTCTCGTGATCAGCTCGCACTATAGCTTCAGCCTTGGCCCGGAGTTCATCCGCACTGGGTATGATGATGGCCGCCACTTTGTTCCTGGCCTCCTCTAGGGCCAAAGACTGTGCATGATATTCTAAAGAACTGTTAGCATTCTGGGTGCTGAGGATATTGACGACGCTTTCTTCACGAGAAACTTCAGCCTTTAAGCGTAGGACTTCAGCCTCAGCCTCGACAAGTCTATCCCGAAGCGAATTTAGAGAAGTAGTCGAGCGTTCCAATTCTTCTCGCTTCTGAATATCACGTTCACGAAGCTCCGCAACATGGCGCTCTTTTTCAGCTAAGTCCCGCTCTAATGATTCTCGTTGCAACACTTCAGCGACTTGAAGATTAGCCAGAGTTGATACAATTTGTGGCTGGAGGTCGCTATGACCCATGGTCTCGAAGCGTTGTAATTTCTCCTCCAAACGGAGGATGATTTCTGAGCAGCGCTCGAACCATTGAGGTTCGCCCACACACTTAATATTGTTTAAGCCTGCTTCCAGGAGAGGTCGAAAGGAATTCAGAGTCCCTTGACCATTCATCAAAGACTCAACCACCGTCTTCGCAAGAGTGTTTAGATACACCAAAGATATCTGAAGGAACTTAGGTGCATTAGCAAGCCTGACGGTCGCACCTGAAGATACCCCTTCAGCAGCTGAGGTTAGTGCGTCAAGACGATGGCTAGTAGGCGATCCCGGTGCCGAAGCTGCAGAAGCAATCGAAATATTCAATTGCGAAGGGCTTGAGGTCAGGGCCATTAATGCCTTCGTTTGAGACGAGCTTGGCCCAGCCTCTGTCGGAGCAAGTGAGATCTTCATCATCGCTTTTGGTGAAGTGGCCACCACAGAAGAATCATGTAAGGCTTGCTCCGGCAAAGAAGCCGATACCTGCACGACCGGCTGTTCTGGAGGAGGAGTTGCTACAGTGGTTTCAGGCAACGTAACAGATGAAATGGTGGTCTCGGGCAATGCTGTAGGCAAAGCAGTTGCCGGAGGGGAGCCAGGTGTATGTTGCTCTTGTAAAGGGGCCGACGCTGGCGCAGGTTCTTGCTCTAAAGGAGCAGCCGAAGTAGTCCCAGGGGTTGGCGAACCTGCATGAAAAAACGGTCGGAATACGGAAAAAGCGTGTGGGATAAGTCGAAACAAACTAAGCTTACCGGTGAGATAAAAAGGCGTATAACCAGATGCCTTATCAGACAGAGCTTTGGGAGCATCGTCAAAAAGAGTTATGTCTTCCATTGAATCGTGCTCCTCATCTTCTGCGTCGTCGCCCGGCAAGTTGCCAACTTCAGCACCTTCATCATCTTTATCTTCATCAGCTTCACCGCCGATCGAGGAGCCTTCATAATCAACTCGTTCCTCGTCTTCTTGAGCAGCTGAAGACCCAGGAAGATTTGCGCCAACGGCTGGTTTATTCATAAGTCCTGTTGTAGGACTAGGAATTAAGTCACCGGCTTGTGACATTAAAGCTGAAGGAGAAGGTGATGGATTCTCTTCAAGACCCTTTGGTTCTGATACAGGAGACGGAGGAAGATCCATCACTGGAGCAGATTCTGCATCTGCAGTCAGCAACTCATCCTCCTCGTCCTCAGGGGGATGATAAGAAGAAGCTTCGCCTGAAAGGGCTGGCCCCTGAGAGCGAAGCCCGGTTCTATGCGGTAGGCCCGCTACAGATGACTCCTGTTGACCTTCATCTACGGCAGCCCGGATGGCTTCAGCCATCAACTTGGGTTTTGGTTGGCCTTTGAGAGGAGAATCAATCAGCAGTTTCCGACGGGTTTGCTTATCATACTTGCCGGCTTCTTCTACAGAAAGTTTTCTTTTCCCCATCGCTCTCATAATGGGAGGCTCAGCCGCATGTTGTTCTTCTTCTGGAGCAGGCTCAGCTGTTTGTTCTTCTTCCTGCCCAACAGGCTGGTTCTCAACGGCTAAGAACTCATCAATCCCTCTCAAACGGGACGTCTTTGACCCCCTCCTCAAAGAATACATGTGCCTGATCTCTTTCAGGCACGATGAATTTATGTTGTAATTGAGAATCTGAGACGCTGCGTGATACCAATTACAGAAGCTTATGGAGGTGTAGGAGTTGGCAGTTTTGTGGGGAAGCCTGAAAACGGCCTTGGTAAAACCTGCTACAGAATAATACCAGGCCCTAGCTCCTTCATACAAGTTGCCCACGACCGATAGTTGAGGACGAGGGTTACCGACGTACACTTGGTCGTACCCAAATTGCCGGGCAAACCTATAAGGTTGGTAGGGCTCGACGAAGCAGTTGACGCCTTGCCGGAAGACTAAGTAGCCTGGCCTAATGGAGAGAAGCCAATGGAAAACACCTCCGTTGAGCTGAGTGAATCCATTAGGGCCTGCTACGTCTTGATATTCCGCACCGTAGATACCGCCCTCAAAATCGGGGAAACATCGGTAGATATGGAAGTTGGTGTCTCGCGTTAGGATTTAGCGAATCCTAACCATGTATCCCCCTTCCCATTTCGCAGATTCTAATCTCTGCACGAATGGGATGAATGAATCTCCTGGGGCAGAGGCTGCACTCATCAACGAAGGGCAGTGTAGCACGTACCAAGCCATCAAATAAGTATATGACATTGGCACCCTAGGATTGGGAGTCTTGAAAGTTTTGCGACCCTCGGACTCTATCTCTGTAGTATCAACGAAGTCCGAAGTCAACTCCCGCAATCCGAATTGTAGACAACCCACCATAGCACTGAGAAGGCTCACAGGCCTCCCATGGGCTAGAAGGACGGCGGGGTAAATCACCTCAATAGCGAGAGCATCGATCGGCTTGGTTGGGACGACGCACCGCTTGAGCCACAGCATCAAATACCCAGCCAAAAGAGCCGTATCAGAGATAGGGAGCAGAGCTTGGTAATGGAAACTCTCGAATTCTGTATGGGCCGGGAAAACATCTTCCTTGGCCTCATTGGTGTAGTGGGAGGTAGCATCATCAATCCTAGCCTGAACCTCCTCTAAGGTGCTTGCAGGCAATCGGGTCACTAAGCCTCCCTTATTGCCCAAGTTCTGGAATAGATATTCCGCCCAAGACACCTGTTTAATACCGCTTCCGCGGGCCCCCATCAGCTGCATACAGATATGGAAGTGACACATGACTTCCCACAAAGTGTCGTAAATTTCGGGGCTGGCCTTCTTTAAAAGTTGAAGTTCTGCCGATCCCGGAACAAATTCTTCATACGGCAAATCTCCAAGAAGAAGACCCGAGACTTCGTGCATCTCATGAAGAGCGAAGCCTAATTCCCCCACAAGGGTGAAGAAAGTGCAAGTATCAGGATTATACTTCTCCAGTATAGAGAAAAAGTGAAAGTGACTCTGGACCATTCCGAATTTAGTGGCCCGCACAGGAACTTTCAAACCAGCCTGGGAGAGAGGCGCATCCAGTTCGTCCAAAACAAACTTGGTCATCCGGATCCACCACCCTGACACTGGAGAATGAACCCAGCCAGGAGTTCTGAATCCTTGTGCGGGAAACTCCCCTTTTTTCTCTACAAATCTCCTAACAAAAGTCCTCGCGGGACTAGCCACTTCGCCAAGAGGATACTCCTTAGCGAATAAACCTGGTCGCAAAGCAGTCACTTGTCGACCATAACCTGCTGAGCGGACCCCATGGAAAGTCAAATTTCCAAGAGCAACTCCGTCTTGATCCTTAACCAAGGGCCAATCCATGTGTCTCAGGACGGATGCACACTGGAAATAAGATATAGGGAACATTCTCTCCATGTTGGGTAAGAAAAGGTTACGGTCTCCAACTTTCCGCAGCCACTTATAGTTCCCATCATAAGCGGTGTCGGCGTCAAAGTCAACAAAGTCCCCGAAGAGGAATCCAGGTTTGACTATTGGCTTACGGTTTGTGTGCTCAAACTTAGCGTCCGTAACCAATGTCCTAAGAGTCTCGGGAGAAGCTTTTGTAACTAACTCTGCGCGACTCTTATCCCTAATTCTGAAGACTGGGAGTTCTAGGCGCGAGTTGAATGTCATGTTTATGTCCACGCCACCTACATGTCCAAAATGGTGGCGAAAAAGAAGAGGTTTGCTGGTATGACGCACTGCAAAATGAAGAAAAAATCAGCTAAGTCAAAAGCAAAGCCCAGACGCGAAGGTCGACACCCGCGTCAACTAAGTTCAAACGCGAAGGTCGAACCTCGCATCATAAAAGTCAATCGCGAAGGTCGACACCCGCGTCAACTAAGTTCAAACGCGAAGGTCGAACCTCGCGTCAGAAAAGTCAAACGCGAAGGTCGAACCTCGCGTCAGAAAAGTCAAACGCAAAGGTCGAACCTCGCGTCAGAAAATTCAGACGCGTAGGTCGACCCTCGCGTCAGAAATACCAAACGACGGAGTCCAGTCCCGCGTCATCTGAAACGAGTTTCCTCGTTGGGTCCAAAAACCAAAACTTGCCGATGCAAGTTCAACGACCACGAAGGCCATACTTACCACCGATCAAAGGAAGGTGAGGCGGCATGTTCGCCTGAACGGCAGCGCCGCCGGCCGGTGCTGATGATGCCGACTCTCGAGCCGCAGCGGCATCAGATCGGGAAGAACGAGGAGCGTCGGATTTCTTGGGTGCCATGAGATCTCGTCGGAGGAGATGAACAGTCGTCGCCGGAGGAAAGAACGAAAATTTTCGTTAGAATTTCAAGAAGAATCGAATGACTCTGATTTGACCTAAAGCGGTCTATTTATAGACAGCTGGACAGGTTGTCAAATCGTAACGAACGGGATTCGAGGTCAGAATCCCGCCCGAACCGACCCTCGCGTTCGGGTCGGTTGAAATTTCAAAACGCTGGGCTCACCCACGCGTTCCAATTCTCAAATGCATAAACTGTTTATGCATTGGATTATTATAATGGCAGCTCTCTGACTACCAAGGCTATGACACGGCCCCAGATAAATAAGACCTAGCAGCAATCATCAAGGCGACCAAAGCCGAGGAGAAATTAGCGACTCCGCAGGGGAGTCTATTGAAGAAGCACAGATAGATTACAGTCAATAACGTTGAAATCATCTGGCTCAATCAGACGAAGTGAGTAATCAGTTCACTAGATTTTGGGATCCAAAGTATTCCGAAAATTCGTCTCAGTCAACCGCGAACTTTCGAAAACTTTGGAGGGGGTTCTGTAGGCTGTCTAAAAATCACAATGGGTAGCTGATTAAAACAAGCCCCGATAACGGAAGTCACAATCAAACGACTTCCACGATCACCGCAAACACGACCTCATTTCTGAGATGATTGATCTTGATGGCTGCGACAACAGCATAACTAATAAAGATGCTGATGAGCAGTGTAATGATTTTAGAAATAAAAGGTTGGACTTAGTTGGTGAATTGCTTGGTAGAGAGCTGTGGGCAAATATTCGTCTAAAAGACACTATGGATGTTGATTCCCGTCTAAGCTCCTACAACGAAAGCTACAATCAAATAGCTTTCGGGTCGATAAACGAAGAAACTGCAAATGGAAGCCTTTTCATATAGATCGAGAAGAGTTACAATTCGACGACACTTCCGACAACTGATGGAAACTCTATTCAGCAGTCTTCACAATCTACAGTGAGAGTTACAATCTGACGACTTTCACACTCCACCACAGCTAAAGCGAGGATTACAGAACAACGGTCTTTGCAACGCCTTACAGAAGAAGTTATAAATCAATTAGCTCCTTCTAAAACGTGGAAGTCATCCCCGCGTTACAATTATGGAAGTGCAGGCGACCCCCGCGTTTCCAAGTCACAAATCAACGTGAGCGACCCTCGCGTTCGTAGGGGTTCAGCCCATACCGACCCCGCGTTTCCAAGTCACAAATCAACGTGAGCGACCCTCGCGTTCGTAGGGGTTCAGCCCATACCGACCCCCGCGTTTCCAAGCAAGCAACAAGCCAAAACGTGAGCGACCCTCGCGTTCATCAATGTTCAGCCAACACCCAACCTCGCGTCACAATCCTAAGACACGAAGTTGGGTTCTGAACGCCAGATTGGGCGTTTGACTTGTTCAAACACAAGTCGAACGGTTTCAGAACTGTTTCCCACGATCGAGGGAATCACGCCCACGTAGGAGCGGATTTAGAGGGCAGTTACACCTCTTATCCCCCTATATAAACTCAACTGAGTTAAGGGCGGACAGGGGGGGATTCTGGAGAGGAGATTTCTCGGAATCTCAACAGCAGCAGCAACTAAATCTTTTAAGATAAGATTTTTGAATCAATCTCAGAGATAAAATCTGAGAGGATTCTTCGACAACAGATAACAGCTTGATCATTAACCGTATTTTCGGTTCTAACAACTCTACCTACAGAGTTTAAACTCGTTCAGAGTTCTTAAAACTCATCCGAGAGTTACATATTAAACTTCCCATAGAAGTTCATCGTTCCCACGAGATAAGAGACGGTCGGATCGTCAATGGAGAGCAAATTCGACGCGAACAATCGAAGGAAGCATTCCATCGCTACCAAGAAGAACCCAGTTTTAAACAAAGGAGAAAACCCAATTTGTTTTCTTCTCTTTTGTAATCAAGTTGTAATCGGATTTAAAGGAATCAAAATCAAAATTCTTTTATTCTCTTCTTTGCAATTTTTCCTACATACAATCCTCAAAATTCTAATCCGATTTAAGTGGGAGTTTACAATTATTTTATAATATTATCTTTTTTTTAGATAAATAGATACTTGTTGTTCATCCCCAGAGAAAAATTTTCTGGATCAACCATGACATGCATATAATTAGTTTTAACCGGTGACGTATTTGTCCCATTTTCTTTTTCTATCGAGTTGAATCACTATGGTTCTTTGTGAATTTAGAGCGGTCGACATGGTGCCTTTCCTTTATATATGCCTTCTTATTATTCATTGATATTGTAAATCACTTGTAGGGCCTCGCATTTTCAACACCTAGGAAGAGAATACGTACAAAGACCATCATTTAGATTTAGCACATGCATGAAGACCTTCATGCATACTTTATTTGACCTACATATTTGTGCTTCTTTATTGGGTTGAATGTTTTTTCTGCCCGTGAAAACGGAAGAGCACTAGCAAAAAATCTTTTCTCCAAAGAAAAGATTTTGCAAAAAAAATGTGCAATTTTTTTTTAGATGGTCATGGAAAAGAGAACTACGGAAGAAAAATCCAAACGGGAAAAAAAATCTTTGCGGCGGGAAAAACCCGAGAGCACGGGGCAAATTTTTCTCAAAATTTTAATCCCTCACATGATTAGTAGCTGGATTGTAAAGGATTGTAAAAATGAGGATAGGGTGGGTTTAACAAAGTACTTAGCACATTCGATAATTGGAATTAATCCTTCACATGATAAATAGCTGGATTTTAATCCCTCACATGATTAGTAGCTGGATTAGTAGCTGGGTTTAACGCAGTACATAGTCACTCCTTAAACTAGTCTTGACGGGATAAAAAATAAACATGAGAATAAAAGGTGAGTCCGACTAGTATCTGTACTATAAAAAATGGTCTAAAAGACATAAATATTTGAGCTTTGCTACAGAGACCCAAAACATGGGACCAATAAGGGGGACAAGTGAGGTGTCCCCCTCTTATTGGATAATGAGTTGGCCATCATTAATGATGGCCAACTCATTATCCAATAAGAGGGGGACACCTCACTTGTCCCCCCTATTGGTCCCATTTTTTGGGTCCTTAAGGAATTTTTCTAAATATTTTGACAAACTAAGGATATTGAGGCGCAGCAAAGAAAAGAATGGATATATAACAAGTGCAAGGTTGTGTAAACTTTAAGACGTATAAAAATGCTATTTTAGCTGAACGTGACCTACTAATTGTGCGTAAATTCTTCCTCATTGTGATATTTTGGGTTGGAGGGTTGAAGAATTATGGCGCTCCACATAGAATTTGGGTCATCTCCACCACAAGAAGGTAGTGAAAAGACTACTATTTTTAATCCTAACCGTTAATTATCTAGTAAGCGGTTGTGATACAATCTAAATCTAACACTCATCATATCTCCTGTATTGCAGTCAGTTCTAATTTACATTCAAAGAGAAAATCATAGCCACCCAATGGATTATCAATAGCTGAGATTATGTAGTTGTCACTCTACTATTTTTTTTTTATAGCGGGGAGAATCGCAATCCATATCATAAGAATTTCTGGGCCCAGAGCCCCTACAAAGATCAAAGGCAACATGCAAGTCCAAGGATAAGAAGTATGTGTACGTAAATAGCTTAGAGAATAAGAGATCTTTCCGCTCTTTTGTCTTCCATTTCCCCATTTTCATGGCTGCTTGTATACCAAAGTGCAGCGTTCCATTAAGGAAGAGGACCCCCATTAATCTCTTTGATTGGGGCAAAGGGAGAAAAGCAGCAGAGCAGAAGCCGACACAGAAATACCATGACATCGATTTACCATTCCCTCAATCTTTAGTAGCAAACACACATCTAAGAGGTAAGCAAATGCTCACTGTCGGGTGTTAGAGCTTAATTAAAAGATTGAAATTTTTATAATTCAATTTGATTTTCGGAGACAGAATTTATGATTTCATCCTCTCTCTCCAACTTCTCTCTGTTGGATTTCATCATTTTCTACCGCATTGGATATGATAAAATTCACAATATTATACCTTGAACTGTAAGGAGTTTGCGCAAAATATGATAAAATCACTTCTATTCCTCTATAATAATAGGAGGATCCAAGAATCACTATTCATGCTATAGCAAATGCCACAAAAAATTACTATAGCATTTATTACTGTAACATTTCCAAAGAATTATTACTTCATAGGCGGGACACTACAACAATAACAAAAATATTACCGTAACATTCTAAAATATATTACTGTAGCAGAGGTGTGATACAGCAGCATCTTTAAAAACTACTGTAGCATTAAAAATTGTAGCAATTAAAAAACGGGATTACTGTTGCGATGAAAAAAAGAAAGTCCGTGCTAGGCCTGGGCGCACACTAGTTATTTAGGGGTTGTTTGTTTCGTTTCCCCCATAATCCAAAAACTCACTTTCCTTCACTTTTTCACTTTCCTCCACTTTCTAAAACCCACTTTTCTTCACTTTCTCCACTTTCCTCCAATAATATTGTGACAACTCATCCCACCATATCACATTTCATACTTTTAAAAATAAACAAAACACAAAAAATGAGTCACATCAATCAACTCATCTAACTCACTTTCCCCCACTTTTCTTCATTTTCTATCATCTTTAAAAATTACTCACATCATCCAGTAATATGGTGACAACTCATCACATCTCATTAAAATTTTCTTCCATCACTTTCCTCCAAAAAATTTTGTAAAATGATTTTCCTAAGTATGTGTCACATCATCCAATAATATAATGACAACTCATCTCATCTTATCTATTTTCCCCCACTTCTAAGAATGAACCAAACACAAGAAAAGAACCTAAACAAGGAAAGTGAAGGAAAACATCAAAAATTACTCACATCAACCAATAATATGGTGACAACTCATTTTCTCCCCCACTTTCGGTTATAGCTTTGACGAACCAAACCTCTGAAAGTAGAGGAAAACATCAAAATTCACCTTCTTTTTCCCCACTTTCCCCCACTTTCGGTCTTTTTTTGCGAAACAAACAGGCCCTTAGAAGAAAAAACCTAAACTATTAAATCACCTAAAAATTACTACAACCTACAAATATTTGGAAAACCATCCACGGCTTGCACATTGCGAACTTTTATTTATGTTTCACAAAACTATCATGAATTTTACGATAAAAACATTAAATTACCATAATTAGTTTTACATAGTTGTTAGACGATCGGCAGGCCGAGAACTGAAATGCTGCTACCGAGCCACCACAGACGGCTTCAGCGCGACCGACTTCCACGGCCACTCCGACTTCAAAGGCCCCTGCGTCATCATCGGCTACACGACCGCCTCCTTCAAATTCGGCGCCTTCAACCCCGAAGGCTACCGCAGCACCGACGACTACTACGACACCTTCGACGCCTTCCTCTTCTACAGGCCGAGCCCGAACCCCGGCACGGGCGACGCCGACCCCCCGGTAATCCTCCCGAAGGTCGGCGGCAGCGGGGCCGCGTTGTTCGACTACGCGAGGGGCGGGCCGCAGTTCGGAGCGGACGGGCTGTTGATCGGCCCGCCGCTGGCGCCGGTCATGGGGGGGTTCGCGGGGCCCGACGCGGGTTCGGGCGTCGGGGATCTCCGGCAGGCGAAGTCGAGGCTTGGGCTGTCGTACGCGAGGAGGGAGGACGGGAAGGAGTCTTTGTTTGGGGACGAAGGGAGAGCTAGCCTGGCGGAGGTGCAGGTGTTCTGTAGTCCGTACATTGCGAGTTTGTACTAGCTAGCGTCGAGAGTTTTGCACCTGGCCGCTTGCGCGCAGATTGAGAGGAGAAAAAAGTTCTTTCGATCGACGTTTTGTTAGGAAATCTTTACTGCAAGTGCGTTGATGCAAACGGTGGAGTTTGGACATTTATTATCCATAAACTTTCTTATAAGAAATGTTTTAGTTGATGCGACCGTAGAGTTTAGTTCAATTTCTACAAATCATAGGAAATGTTTTCCACACCCAAAATATGATTTTCTTATATTTCTTTAAAAAATTATAAGAAAATTTTTGAGAAGTCAAAAAATACTAATTTTCTTATTTTTGTACTTTGCTTGTTTGGCTCAAAACAAGAAAATCACTCATAACTTTATAGAAAATAGCAAGATTTTTTATAATTTGTCGAAATTGAACCAAACACCCCCTAAATTTATAGAAAAGTGTCAACTTTATAGAAAAGTGTCAATGTGGTATCAGATTTCTGAGTGATTTTCGCCTATTTTGAGAGAAATTTGATTTATGTAAATTTTGATATTTTTTTGTACTTTACAGAAAACATTTCTATAAATTTTTTTAACCAAACACAATTTACAAAAATCTACAGAAAATTTTTAATTATAAAATTGCCATTATCAGACATTTTGAGAAAACTTTTCTATAAAATTGTGCAACCAAACACCCCCTTAGTGCTTGTCACGCCCCGCTTTCCAAAATACCCGAGAATCGGAACGTGAACAAGCCCGCGACGTATTAGATTGAGAAGAAATATACACTTTCATTTTTTTGTTCTTTTCTTTTTCTTCTCAATCCAATACGCTAAGCGTCTGGAAATAAAAACAATGCGAAGTCACAGGTCCCCGATCACAATCAACAAGAATATAATAGACAAACTCAGAATAAAAATATCATATCATAAATAGGATAACATCCGAGACATAATAATATAGGTCAAACGTGCCCTTATACAAAAACTATCTGAATGAAATACTGAAGAATATAAAAATACACTGATCAAAAGGAAATGAAGGTGTTACAAAACAAACTGAAAGGAATGACTAAGCTTCGGCTTCTTCTTCTGTTACGTCTGTAAGGCACTCATGCTGAAAATCCTCTGGCTCCTACTGAACCTGTTCTTCTCCTAAGTCTGACGTACACCAGAGAAAACAGGTGTACGTCAGGTGCATGACGCACGGCAAGACCCCACAAAAGAAAAGAACGAACGAAAACCCAAGCGGAAAACGACACGATAACCGAAACGACAAAAGAACACGCAACTGGTAATCCAACAAAATCAACATGCAATCCACTACCAAAACATGATAATCATAAGAATCCGTAAATCAATCGGGTAACGAAATCATGCAGCTAGCGATCAGAATAATCATCCAAGTCACAAGGTCATACAACTAGATGGAATTAATATTTAAAAATCTACAACTCGAGACGTAGTACGTCGAGCGAAATAATCCAAACAAGGAAACCCTCATGTATATACCATATGTCTCGAATTGTAAATAAATAAATATTAATCCCGATCTATGTACGAAGAGAAACACAACTAGCCTACATCTCACAAGAAATCATACCTAACCAAGAAACAAGGTCATGTAACTAGCCATCTTATAACAGGTCACTGGTCCACATCTCACACAGAGTCAACGCTCATATTACCGGATAACTGACTGTTCACAAATCCTCTACGCGCATCCAATACCGCTACACGAATCGGTCAGAGGACTACACGCAATCCGACCTCGGCCTGGTCCGAACTCAGGCAAAGCTCAGGTGACTACACAAATTCACTGACTAAAGTGACTACACGAATTCACTTTAGCCCAACAAACCAACCCCAGTGACTACACGAATTCACTGGCGCGAGCCTGGAAGATACATCAACAGTCTTATCCGATCACATGAACATGGACTTCCCCATCCCAACTCTCTTGGATTTTCTAGGTCAACCATAAACCTCATTGAGACTCGGGTTCACCGCCTAAACTCAGTCAACACACTCACACATGTCACTAAGTCTGTTCATGACGCACGAGGCCACTAAGTCATGAACTACTAAGGGTTCTCAAACACAACCAAGAACAATCAATGCAACTAATCATGTACAATAATATCATATCATATCAGATAATCAAGATTAAGAATTTGAATCATAAAATTGTTCTAAAATAATATTCTGAAATAATAATTTATTTACTTCAAAATAATTCTTTTTTTCTAAAATAAATTCTTTTTCTCATTATAATAATTCTAAAAATAAATTCATAAATTCAAAAATAATCTTTTTATAAGATAAATTCTCATTAATTCAAAATAGACTTTTTCCCCAAATAATTTTTTTAATATTTATCATTCTAAAACAATTTATTCCACAAGATAATTTCTAAAAATTATTATAATTATTCTAAAATGATTTTGTTCTTAAATAAATTCTTTTTTAATTAACATAATTATCCAAAAATGATTCTGCTGCCGAAATAAATTCTTTTAATTTATCATAATTATTCTAGAAAATGCTATTTATCATATTATTATGATTTATCTAATATTATTCATCAAACAATCCCATGCAGATAAATATATCGGATCTAAAAATTACAAATAATTCATAATAAATATAAAATTCAGTTCTGAGCAAGTGGGATCTTGCCTTGGTATATCGTGGATCGTAGAGGGGGTCATCGGGGTGGTTGCACAGCGTTACGACGGGTTTCGCAGAATCGACGGCTAAAATAACAATTAGAGTGTTAATGCGACGTGCGATATTCGAACGAGTATAACTAGGTGTACACAAGGAGCCCAGGTGAAAGGAATATACCATGTGATAGACAACACGAAGGGCTACGCACCGGCGAAGGAATCGACGGAAACGGAGATCGGAGTTGGCCGGAAAACACGCGCGAAGTTGGCTCCGAACTGCAGTTTTCTGCAGTGAGCTCACTGATTCAAGCTCGCCGGTGGCGGCTGCTGGGCGTGGCAACAGAGAGGAGGCTGCGTCGGGGCTGATTGGGGTGGCTGTCGGGTTGGGCCGACGAAGAGGAGGCAACGAGGGGCGGAGGAGGCAGCGACGGCGTCGACTCGGCGGTCGTGGGGAGAGAGGGAGGGGCTGAAATGGCGAGGGTGGTGCTGTAGGTGGAGATAGGGGGAGCTGGAGCTGAGGCGGCGGCTGAGGAGGAGCAGGGGCTTGACGAGCGGCGGCGCAGGGCGGAGCTCGAGGGGGTGGTGCCACGGTTCGGGTGGTTGTCGAAGATGGAGGTGGAGCGGGTTGAGTGGAGGTCGTGGAGGGCGGCCGAGCTCAGGGGGCGGCGGGGGCTGAGGGCGGAGGTCAGGCGACGAGCTTGGAGGCACTGGGGCTTGGGCTCGTCGGAGCGGCTAAGCTCGAAGTTGACGACGACGGTCGACGGGGAGAAGGACGGCGAGCTGGTCGGTCAGGGGTGCAGGCTGTGGTGGTCGCGGCTGCGGTTTGCTGGAGGTGGAACAGGGGCGGCGACGATGCAGAGGCTAGGGCATCTTTTATAGTGTTAGGAAAAAACACTATGCATAATAAAATATTAATATTACACTGTGCATCTTTTGAAATTTCCAAACTCGGTGCCTAATCCAGTGCATTTTTTAAAAGTGGGGCCCCCTCTTTTGCTTTTGGTAAAAAACATGGGTTTCGGTGCCTGACACCTCTTGTGAATTGATAACTGATTCCTGAAAAAGTAGACAGAGAGAACCATAGCCTTTTGAGAAGTGATACTGATTTGCAACTAGAAAACATACCAATAGATAATGAAAAAGGAGGTGCAACGAAGAATGTGAGGCAAAGCATTACGTGCAAAAGGCAAGTGATTTAGACTTGCCGTAGAAGTCCTAATAATTAAAACAACAATCACATGGGAATCTTGTTTGTTCCATATACGTCAAGCAAATATTATAACGATCTGATCGATCACCATATTCGAGATTACGTTTCTTATCAAAATACTCCGGTTAATCTCATCCATATACGAGGGCAGCAAAATATCAGTAGTAACCCCATCATTTGTGCAGCCGCGTGACGTTCTGATAAGAAATGTGCTCATGAAAGGATAACAACCTACCAAACAATAATCTCATCAATGAAATCAATGTCTACCGTAAGATTTGGCTGTTTTTCTAGTTCTCCTACTTGAATGTTTTGTTCGAGCAGTGGAGACTAATTGTATCGTGCAAAAAAAAAAAAAACCTCCTGATTCTTATATTTTATGTAGAAGCATGAGTTAGTAGTTCTATATGTAGCGTGTACGTAACCCTACATTATATATGCACTCTCTCTTGTAATTATAACTTCATCATATTGAAACAAAAAAAAATCTTTAGTGCGACCGTAGACATGGACATATTACTGAACCACATAAAATATTATATATGATTGTCTGTTCAGAAGATCCGATTTCTACAATGGTCTTCATTTAAATATTTCTAGTATGAATTTTGATTGCTCATGTTTCAAACGTATTAAAGTTTACGCTAATTCTTAGATTTTCTAATGATGTAGAAAATATGTTTAGTATAATTTTGGAAGTTGAGGGGGTTTTTTATATGATTTATAAATTTCAGGAGCTTTTGCGCAAAATCTCCAAAGGAGTAGGTTTTCCGAAATTCACGCCTTTAATTCATGCCGCAGAAAGTCAAAACATACCTATCGTGAATCGTCACAGGAAAGGCAGAATATTCCTTGGACAAAAAAAATCTCCCGCTTCATTTCTTTATTATAACAGCATTGAAGAACAATTGAACAAACCAACAGAAGGAAAAGCAGAAAAAAAGCAAAAAAAAGAAAAAGAAAAAAGGGATGAGTTGCAGAGCCCTGACCCTCGCCTTTTCTAGTCCCCAAATCGTCTGTTTATCCAAAAACCCTAACACTACCTCTCGTTCCCAAATCGAGCGCTCCTTGCTCTGCTCCACTCGGTCCCTGAGCGTCAGGAGCTGCTCCTCTTCATGGCGCCAGTCCTCGAGCCATTTGGATCTCCCGCTCCTCCCATTTCAATCCGAGGAGGTGTTTTTTGTGAATTCTTTTTTGGCGAAAGTTTGATTCTTTCACTATCAATTATCGTCGATTGTGTTTTTCTTTTCTATAAATTAAAAGGCACGGGCCTAATTCGCTAGCAGATTGCGATCACCGTGCTGTCCCGGTCGTTGTAGATTATGTTATCGATAGCTGGCTCGTTTAGGGAATGATTTTTGTCCAGCTAAGTTTAGTTCTTGATGAATTTCTTATCTGCACTCGTGATTGAACTCTGCGGTCTTTGGAATTAGTGCCGGAAATTTTGGATTTATGGGTTAGAATTATGTGCTGGTTTCGTGTGATTTGAGCCCTTATTCAATCATTGAAACTGAATGTAGACTGTAATCAAAATTGGGAACGGACGGAACACAGCTCGCTAGAAAATGATAACAACATGGAAGTTTCATTGGGTTTATAGCCTACAAGCATAATGACATGCTGAATTTCGGTCTGTAACTAAGCGATAGATTTTTCTTGGCGACGCTTGACTTTTAAAAAATTGAAACTTGAGGTGTCTTTTCTGGGTTTCTTGCGTACCTTAGGATAGTGGAGATTGCCCACTATTTGTAGAGGGTTGGTAGAGAGCACATTGGTAATTTGATTGGGTCGGTGCAGTCAGCTGATCAAACCCCATTTGCACGTGTTGGTTGAATGCGTCGTTTTTACTTTTAATGCGACAGTGACAGAATGACTGAAGTGCTGGCGTCATCGGAGAAGTCATTATGACTTCGGTCTGAAGAGTCATAATGACTCTTGCCATGCATTAAATACGATGGTGACTACGCGGTGAAGTATGACACTACTGAAGCTGATAGGTCATGTCGTTATTCGAGACATTTCTTAGCAAGAGTCCGAGTAGAAGATGCCTTTCATCTCAGACTTGGGGTTCTTCTAGTAGATCCCGGCTTGAAGATGCCTTTCGTCTTGGACTATGGATCCTAGGGACATCGGCGATGCTCACACTCGGGTCGAGCTTTAAGATTTATGGGACTCGGCCAATTAATCATGGCTCGTGATTGACTCTCAAGAGCTTATTAGACTTGGTAATTCTCAGGATGTAATAGGTGCAAATATTTACTCAACAGTGTTTTCATTTCTAAACAGCTGTTAGAAGATGACAAAACTGTATGCTCTTAATACGTGTATACCCTTTCGTACACTATCTGAATGTACAAAGTTGCTTAATGTTCATAATCCTGGGCTTTTCTTAGTTTTTTTTATATGTTTGCTTGCTAACTATTTGTAAATGTATGGATTTCAAAGTTATCCTTACTACGTTATTTTATCATTGAGTACAAGATATGACATGGAGATGCTTTTTTTAACCCTCATTTCTCATTTTGTTTCATAATTAGGTTCTAGTTCCATCAGAGTGCAAGACCCTGCACTTGTATGAAGCAAGATTTTTGGCATTGCTTGAAGAGGTAGTATCTTAAGCTTCTTGTTGACTATTCGCTAAGAAACAATTCCACTATAGTACTAATCAATAGTGTTGCAGTTCTCTAACTATAAAGGATTTGAACTATCCCAGTTATGTAGGGAAACAGGAAAGATTCAATACTTTATGCATACAAAACTACAAGTACTCTTAATACCAAATAGAAGTAATTTTATTCTCCTTATTCTTTTCTAACTTGGTGATTGAATGTGTAAATATTGTTAACAAATTCAGATGGAAGTGAAACTAAATATGTAGATTCTTGACTAATGTGTGAAATATTTAAGGTGATAACATCCTATAGTTAACTCCTGTTGCAGTTCTTATGTCTGACCTTTTGCCTTTTCCCCCCTGCAGTTACTGCTTGCAAACAAAAAGACTTTTGTGCACTTTGTACTGGAGCCGATCATTACTGGTAGATCTTCATCTGGAGCATCTCTTTCTGCCAGATATGGTTGTTTGGTCCTCATAGAGAAAGTAAGCTCTCAGGCTTAGTGCATATTGTCAGAAGTATATGCCACACAATAATCCTGTTCTGGTTCAGATCGAGCGTTTGGATACTGGAGCACTGGTTTCTATACGAGGCGTTGGTCGTGTTGGCATTATGGATATTATTCAGGTACACTTTCGGTAACAACTTTTTACTACTACTCTTTAGAGAGTAGATTTATCGTCTATTTTTTTTTGTCTCATATACTACTCTCCTCAGATGGAACCCTACTTGAGAGGGACTGTGATACCGAGACAAGACAAAGTTTCTGATCTCGAGAGGGAAATGCAACCTAAACTACAGGAATTAAGGGAGTATCTTTGTAGTCTGCAAGCTTTGCAACTCAAACTTAAGGTAGCTATTTACTGTTAACTCCATCATTTTCTTTCTAGTTACAATTTCTGGTTCGTGTAGTCCATTTATCAAGATTATGTCCACAACCATTGATTTATTAGGCGTCAAAGGATGAACAGTTGCAAACTCAAATAAAAGACTCGTTGTTATGGGCTGAAAGAGAAGCTTATGAGGATTGTGATCAATCTTTTGTTCCAAAATTTGATGAGCGCTTGTCTTTTGCGGCACTTCAACCTGTTTCAGGTGTAATTCTATTTTTCTATCTGTATCTTCTTGCTTGTAAATTTCACTAAAAATAAAATGTCTCCTTAGCAATATATTTGCTGATCCAATAGTAGTCTGCTCAACACTTTCAGCAATTACTGATGGCACACATTGCATTCAAGTTAGTATCAGTGATTATAGCATAAAAAAGTTGCAACTGATTTGGAAATTCTCACCAACTTCCCATGTGAAGTGCAAAACTCAATGAGCAAACAGATTCTAACTTGAAATCAGACTAATAAATAGGCAATCCCTTCTGTTGGGTATCTACTCAAACTCCAAGTTAGGATAGAGTTTTTAATTCTTTGTATAACTTCATGAGAATTAGATAAGATTAGGGATTTATCATGATTAGGAGTTTGGGTTCCATCATGATTGAGAGTTTGAATCTTATTCTAATTAGGAAGTTAGGCTAGAGATAGGTTTTTGGTTTCTCTATATATATCCTTCTATTGTTAGAGGAAAAAGAAGAAGAAGAAGAAGAAGAAGAAGTGTAGAGAGAAAGAGAGAGAGGGTTTAGCAGTCTTTGTCCGTACAAAAGATTATAATTTAGAGGTGATAGTGGATTGATTTTGATCCCGTGGTTTTTCCCAGTTGAGGGTTTTCCACGTTAAATCTTATGTGATTTTATTTGCTGCGTTTGATGGTTTTTTGGGGGTTTTTACGTGATCTAAAAATTCCCTACAAGTGGTATCAGAGCGGGGTTCGACTGTTCGTGGAGATTCAAGATTTGCAACGACATTAGTGGCAACGAAATTGTAGTAACAACACTGTTCACCATGGTATTGTAGCGGAGGAACTATTCACGGTAACAGAACTGTTCGCGGTGACGGAACTGTTCATGGTGACGTGCTATTCACGGTGCTGTAGCGGTCGGGTACTGTAGCGGCGACAGATCCGACGGTTAAGGTTGATTTGTCTTTTGATCGAGAATTTGAAGGCGGATTTCGGTGATCCAAGAGTCATTCCTAGGGTTTTTCGATGTGCTGAGTTCGTTTTTGACGTCGGTTTTATCAAATTCAATCTCTACAGTGACTGATTTGAATTTTGATCGCGGTTAGAGGATGATGACTTCTTCGGTTCTGAAGTTTGATATTCTGCTATTCAATGGCAAGATAAATTTTACACTATGCAATGCACGGTTCAAGATATTCTTGTGCAGCAGGGTGTTGATCAAGCTTTAAAGGAGAAGAAACCTGAAGGATTGAAGGATGTTGAATGAAGTTCCATGCAAAAGAGAGCAGTTCGCACAATTGGTTTTGCACTCGCCCCTGAGATCAAATACAATGTTATGTAAGAGACTACACCAAGGGGGCTGTGGGAAAGGCTCGAGGGGATTTTTGCGTCGAAGTCGATGACCAACCGATTGTATTTGAGGATGGAGCTTTATTCGTTGAAGATGGAAGAAGATACTGCAATTCAAGACCACATCAATGTCTTTAATCAGCTAGTTTGTCAACTTATGAATATTGATGAGGAGATTAAAGAAGAAGAGCAGGCGCTACTCCTATTGTCTTCCTTGCCGAAGTCGTACAAACCGTTAGTTCAGACGATAATTACAGGGAAGCAGACTTTGAAGTTTGACGATGTGACAGCACTCCTACGTGAGAATGGAAGAATGATGGGAAAGGAGAGCACATTTAATGATGGTGAGTGCACTAGCTTTTAAAGGTTCTAATCGAGGGAGGAGTACGGGGAGATGTGACAGTTATCAATAAAGGTCAAAATCTCGGGCCCTAGACGTCAGCGAAAAGGAGTGCTATTATTACGGAGAGAATAATCACATTCAGTTTAGATGTTCCTAGATGTGTGATGATTTGAAGAGTATTAGACAGATGAAGCTTCAAGAAAATAGGAAGAAGACTGACTGCTCAGTGGTTGTGTGTGATGAAGATGTGGTTTTATTGATGCAGAGTACAAGTACTGATGCGAGTAACACTTGAGTGTTAGATTCTGCAGCTTCTATACACGTTTGCAACAAGAAAAATTATTTTAACACATTAAAGACAAATGAAGATTTGACGGCGTGATTGTTGGAAACAACGAGAAGATGAAGGTTGAAGGTGTTGGAAGTATTCGCTTCAAGCTTCACACTAGGAATGTCGGAATTCTTCATCATGTGAGATATGTGTCGACATGTGGTACTAATTTAATTTCGTTGGGTGAGATGGCATCACGTGGATACATGTGGGTGAAGGAGAATGGTGCAATTTGTATAGAGATTACGATTTGATTTTGCGAGGGAGAAAGAATAGCAATCATATTTGCTATTTAGATGGACGATCCGTTAATGATGCAGATTACTCTTCTCAGACTCTTGTCCACAAGGGAGAGGTGAAGAACAAGAAAAAGAGAGTGAGTTTTTCTGAAGTCGTTGAGACACTTAGAGACTTTTCGTCGAGGGAGAATATGTTGGGTATATCTACTCAAACTCCAAGTTATAATAGAGTTTTTAATTTTTTGTATAACTTCATGAGAATTAGATAAGGTTAGGGATCTATCATAATTAGGAGTTTGGGTTCCATCATGATTGGGAGTTTGAATCTTATTATAATTAGGAAGTTAGGCTAGAGATAGGGTTTTGATTTCTCTATATATATCCTTCTATTATTAGAGGAAAAAGAAGAAGAAGAAGAAGAAGAAGTGTAGAGAGAAAGAGAGAGAGAGAGGGTTTGCCAGTCTTTGTCCGTGCAAAAGATTGTAACTTGAAGGTGATAGTGGATTGATTTTGATCCCGTGGTTTTTCCCAGTTGAGGGTTTTTCACGTTAAATCTTGTGTGATTTTATTTGCTGCGTTTGGTGGTTTTTTGGGGTTTTTTACGTGATCTAAAAATTCCCTACACCTTCCTTTGTAGTTGCTAATGTGCAGCATGTGCTGTTGGACAAAGAGGTGGAAAGAAACAAAATTTAGCAGGTGAGGCGCAAACAACATTTGCTTGGGCATTATTTAAGCCCTACAGTGAGTACAGATCAATAGACATATAGTGACACTCAAATGGAGCTTGAATTCAAGACTAGCCAAATTCAAGTTAGGCCTACTCACTTATGTTTGACTCAAATAATGTTGGTATCGATATATAAATAATAACGATATAATAAGGGAATATTGGACATAAGTTGCGATCTCATTTAGCTAAATAAGCAATCAAGAGATAGAATTAATGAGGTTGGGTCTCACCATTATTCTATCTCTTGGTAGGTTATTTAACAAAATGAGCTGCCACCTCATACCAATTTTTATATAATAATGTATATGTATATTAAATGATTAATCATCTGATAAATTGATTGATATACTGAACACTATAAATAAATCTCTAGCAAAGAAGCTCAAACTAAATTGAGCTAATCTAGAAGATAAAGAATTACTGTTCATGCTATAGTAAATACTTTAGCATAAACAGTGAACAACTCTGGTCCTCTCACTCATTTGGACTCAAAGCTACTATTTATGACACAACAATTTACTGTAGCATAACAGTAAATCAAATATGCTCCTCCATATTTAAAGTTGCTATTTATGCTACAGTAATTTACTGTATTATAAATAGTAAAGCAAATCAAATGTATTAAAACTTGGATCATTCTTTAGGTATAGATGAGTAGATACGATTTCTAATTTTAAGCATACAATAATTAAATTAAATGTATTAAAACTTAATGAAGACAGGTTTAAAATGTAGTGCTTAAAAAACAGGGGGTCATGCTTTGCACGGGGTGCACACTTGTGATAGTAAAGTGAGAACTTGGCTCCACTATGTCTCGTTTATATTTTTCGTATCTTAACGACCTAATCTTGAATGCTTTAAATACAAAACAAATTGAACTTATGCTAGCCACTAGCCAGTTTAAGCTCAGAATATAAACGAGCCAAACTTGAACTAGCCTATTGAATTTTGAGTGAAAATTGAACCAGACTAGCTCACTCAAGTTTTGCTCACACCGCAAATTAGGAAAATTAATAATGCTAAATAGCAAATAAAACATAAATGTGAGCAAATAGACACGCTGCTCTTATTACAATTTTAATAGTGCAAGGTTAGAGATTTGATCACTGGTTTCCTTTGATCACATGATCCCATAATAGCCATTTCATGATGTTGTTCATATAAACTAACCATCTCCTTTCTTTCTTTTTTTTCAAGGATTCTCGCAATCAGAAACCTTCTCTTTGCAGAAGGAAAAGTTAAGAGCAATGGATATGAGAGACACATATGAGAGGCTAGAAATGGGCATTAAGTTTGTTCAACAGAATATTGCAACAGTAGCAGCTAAGCTTGCAATACAATCTTTGGATTTGTAATTTTGTTGATCATGCCAAATGCAGTACTATCTTTGGATATGTAATTATGTTGATCATGCCAAATGCAGTTGCACCTTGCTTTCCAAATGAACCAAGAACTTGTTGAGGCAATAACTCACTGAGTAGGGAGTTGAAAGGTGAGCACATTCACTTATCCAACCATGGGATCGGAGAAGGAGAATCTTTGTTCTGATTGCGCTTAGCGATGGATTTTACTGCATTTTGTTTCGAACTCTAGTATTTATATTGTTGTATGTATATACACAGTTCTGCGCGGATGTCTTCATCGTTTGTTTTGTGGACGAAACACGGAGTTCCATCTATTACGGTTATAGATTCTTTGTTGTATGAGATTGTGGTATAACCATGAATGGTTCGCACCTCTTCGTTCTTTAAGTATAGATTTATGTTTAGAGATAAAAGAAAAGCTAATTTTGTTAGGACGTAGTCCGTACAATAGCTCCTGTTTCAGTGATAATAAATTTTTATTTGGTACTAATATTTGTTTAGGATAATATAGTATATGTAAATATATGTATAAGAAGTGTACGAGGCTAAATGACATGAAAATTGGCTTAAAACCTGATTTCAGCTCTCACCATCGGAGTGTCTTGCCTTTCATTTCTTTGAGGCATGACACATTGCATATGATGTTCGAAGAAGTATCATCCTCCAGGCTCATAATGAGTTGGTTTTGCAGAATGATACCGAGGAGACTATCTTTGTTCCCAGTGATCTTCATTTGACTCAGACATATGACTTAGAGAGGATAGGGTTGAATCATATTTAGGTTTATAACTTGACGGTTTACCCAAATATAATTGATAGTGCCAAGAACGTGGAGCATTATTTTGGTGAGCCCTCACTCTATGCCTGCTTAGCCGAACAGCAGAGGGGCTTGTAGAACGTTACTCTGACGTTTCCGTTGAATGGTCATTAACTTGAACTTGTTGCACTGGGGCAGACACAACCCTACTTGCGGTTCTTAAAAAACTTTCCTTCTTGATAGGGCCTTTTGGTTGTTGAGTGCTGGGCAGTTAAAAAGGAGAGAACTCCCTATCATAAGAATTTGTTCCAAATGCCTCAATGTATCGAGAGCATCCAATACGAGGGAAACACCTTTGAGCAACACAGTGTCTCATTTCAACCGAAGAGGAGTATATGCTTTCTTCCATCACTCCCTTACCCTTTCCAACATGAAAAATGGATGGTTTCTCCTTAAGGGTATCTTTAGGAACCTCACGGGTAACAATACCGGGGGCACTCTTCATGTTTGCATTGAGATTTTGGGCATTAGCAATAAGAGTTGGGACTGAGGGTAATGAGTTAGTTGTTGATAATACTGATGTTGATGATGGGTGCTTTCATAATATTTATAATTAGGAGTGGCTTGCCTTTCTTTTCTTTGAGGCATGCCATGTTGCATATGATGTCCGAAGAAGTACCGTCCTCCAGTCTCATAATGAGTTGGTACCGTATAATGATACCGAGGAGATTGTCTTTGTTCCCCGTGATCTTCATTTGACTCAGACATATGGCTCCGAGAGGATAGGGTTGAATCATATTTAGATTCATAACTTATAGGTTTACCCGAATATAATTGATAGTGCCAAGAACGTGGAGCATCATTTTGGCGAGCCCTCACTCTAGGCCTACCATGCCGAACAACAGAGGGGCTTGTAGAACATTGCTCTGACGTTTCCCTTGAGGGGTCATTAACTTGAACTTGTTGCATTGGGACATGTGCTACCTTACTTGTGGTTCTTGAAAAAACTTTCCTTCTTGATAGGGTCTTTTGGTTGTTAAGGGTTGGGCATTTGAAGAGGAGGAAACTCCCTATTATAAGAATTTGTTCCAAATGCCTCCATGGCTCGAGAGAATCCAATATGAGGGAAACGCCTTTGAGTAACATAGTTCCTCATTTCAACTGAAGAGGAATCTATGCTTTCGTCCATCACTCTATTACCCTTTCCAACATGAAAAGTGAGTGTTTCTCTTTATTGTTAAAAGGCATCTTTAGGATCATCATGTATGACAATACCAGGGGCATTCCTCATGTTTGCATTGAGATTTTGGGCATTAGCAATAGGAGTTAGGACTGATGGTGATTTCCTCATCCTTTTCTTCATAGCCTTAGTCACCATAAGAGTCAAGCCATCATCATCTACCTCAATGTGTATTGGGTGAAGAGGACATTCAGGCTGTGGGATAGGGCGCGATGTTGCTTGAGGAATGTTCTCCACTGTAGCCATCTCCATTGAAAGTAGCACCCACAATGCACCAATTTACATGTACACGAATTTTTGAGTCGTGCCATTAACATTTGTGTTGTTCACATGATTGGTCATTTTACCTGCGAACAATAAATGTAGAGATAATGATTTAGTGCTTTGTGCACAGAATTTTTTTTAGTGCTTTATGCACAAGATGTCATCTAAAATATTTGCTTTCTAAAAGTTGAGGGGAAAAGCATGCTCCCACTATGGTCACCAAAAAAATTGTAAGTGTCGGAATACCCGACGTGTATATTTTGTAAACAAAATTAAAGTGATGCTAGTATCCATCATAAGAGAAATAATATTTGGATAAGCTAATCTCTTCTTGACTAAGTCGTATCACCACTCTCAAGGTGGGTAGAGCAATCCCTAAATATTGACTCCTTAGGTACATATTAGTATCACTTTGTTTATGCAAAAAAGTTGCGAGGTGCATGTTTCCACAAATTTATTTCTTTCTGTTAATTGCTCTTATTAAAAGAAACCCTTGATTAATAGAAAGCAAAGAATTAAATAGACATTAGAAATTCAATGTAGAGAGATATTGATTTTATTATCTTTCTAATGTATTACAAAATTTAAGAGAAAGAAGATGAGATCTTGGGTCTCCAGACAATGTTCTGGAGCGCTCCTCCCTTTTAAAATAAAAATGTAGAGGAAATTGTCGTTGCTATTTTAGATTCCAAGTCTCCCTTTCTTTTCAGTCTCTCAGCCCTGTCTCTATCTTTTTTGTCGTTCTTTGTTATATTCCCGTCCTTCTCTAACAAAAGGAATGTCTATTTACAGGGAAGACCAGGGGAGTGGTGGAGGAGTTATGATAACTTCTTTATAGAAACTTTCTTATCAAGATTGTTACGTTCATTTATCATAATAAACATTTTCTTCGTTTTTCACTTCTCATGTGTCTATCTGCTTATCTTTTGTGTTTCTTAAAATAGATGTTATGGGGAGCCTATACATTGTCAAGCTGAAATTAGGTTTACATGAGGGTGGGTATCCTCGAGTTAGATTTTATTGCTGAGGCTTATGTCCAGATGATAACATCAATGTATTAAAATTGACATGCACCCTCAAGTTTGAGAATTTGGTTAATGTGAAGGGGTGAGGCATGTGTTTTTTGGTTGGATTAATAAGGGTACATGTACTCTCAAATTTACATGAGGTGCTTTCATTCTCACATTGATTTTGATTTATATGAGGTACTATCATCCGCACAATAGATTTCATTGATAAGGCATGTTGAGCTCATCAAATTTGATGATTATAAGAGGAAGGCATGCCTCTTTGAATTAATTAATATAGAGAGCCTACCTCACATTGGTTTTAATTTATATGAGGTACTATCCCTCACATTGGTTTTGATTTATATTGAGGTACTATCATCCTCATAATAGGTTTCATTGACGGGGCTTGTTGAGCTCATCAAATTTGACAACTTTAAGGGGAAGGCACGCTTCTCTGAATTAATTAATATAGAAGACTTACCTTCAAGTTAACTTATATACAAGTTGTAAGTATCCTCAAGTTGATTTCACTTTTAAAGCTTATCGAAAGGTATTACACCTTTTAATTAATTAAGTTTGTGGATTGTTCAGATATAAAAAAATTTTGTGCGTCTACACCTGAATCTCAATGTGGTGAATGGACCAATTGAGATTTTTTGTGATAATAAAGCTGTTATAAGCCTAATAGACAGTGGTTCAAATAGTTCAAAAGGAAGACATATTGATGTACAATATCATTATATTCAAGATATTGTGGAAAAGAAAAAAAATTAAGGTGACTTACATTCCTACAAGTGATATTGTTATAGCCATTTTAGTGATGAAAAGTAAACTCCAATCAATGGCAGACAACTATCCCATATTATGCATAATCAAGTCAGGGTTTTAAGATAATCAAAGGCCCAATTCGGTCGACTCGTCATGCCAACATCTTGCGAGGATGACCCGAAAGACGTCACGTGTCAATGACCCGAAATGCATTACGTGTCGTCCCCTGGCTAAGTCAACTGCTTAATCACTTCATTCAGCCGACTAACCAGCCGACACCTTACGAGGGAAACTCAAACGACAGTACTTCTTGACCATCGAACGAGTAGAAAGGCGACGAGACATCTTGAGCCTCGAGCACCCTCCCGTGCACTGACGACTAATCACCTCGCAATAAATGACATTATATATATTATGGTCACCATATTTCCTCTGCCTCCAATAGTATTTATGACACATCGGACCATGTCGGCACCACACACCCCCAATCACTTCTTATTAAATACCAAAGTGACCTCTCCTCCACTTGTTGACTAGCAGAGGATCCCATATTCAGCTGAAATTACCATTCTACCCTTCTACAACCACAATAAAAAGAAACATTATTTTCAATAACAGGGTAAGTTCTTTACTACTACTTACTGTGTTTAAGAACTATTGTAGTTTATTTTTATTTCTACACTCAAGCAACTCACTGACTTGATCGTCGGGGGAACAACCGGGGAACCCAACTCCGCCCTCTTACGATTTGCTATTTGTGCAGGGAAGAATAGCTTACTCCAAAACTAGATATTCGGAGGGTTAGAGGACATCCGTCAACTTAATCACACCACTCATTTGATTGTTTGATATCATACATCAACAGATATGATAGGTCATCCCTTAACAAAGGGAGTTTCATCGGATATGTTCATAATGTAGGTTTGATGGGACTTAGGAATGTGTAAGTTAGGAAGCTAAAGCGACATTCATACTCCATGAATAGTGAGAGCATGAAAGGAATTTTTGTATTATATCTCATGACAAATGGGAATGTACTAGAAATATGTTTTGTTTCAGCCAAGTGAGAGATGTTGGTTTTGTCCTCAGCAAAACTCGCCTACTATCTCATAAAATCAGGAGAGAGTTGTAACAGATAGAAAATATCTGGGATTGTTGAGAGAATAACTCAACAGTAGATTTCGTGGAAATTGAGGGCGGATCTGAAGGGTGGACGGTTGCAGAGTGAGCCCTTTAAATTGATGGCTAGAACCCATGGAAGTTTCACTGCAAATAAGGAACCCTAAAAGAAATTTCGCATCTTTTTCTCCCTCTTCAAATTTCTTCATATACATCATTGAGAGAGAGAGAGAGAGAGAGAGGAGGAGGAGAGGAGAGTCTAGGGTTTTATTTTTTAGAGAAATTTCGTTGAAGAATTTGACTCCTGAAGCCTCGACAAATTCTTACTCGTCACGCACAATTCTCCTTATGTGTATTTTTTTGTACATTATAAATACTTCGCTTACAATTTTTATCTTCCTAACAAAGCATTTAACTCTTCTGGGATACTATGCACAATGAAAGAAATCTACGGCAGGAAACTGGAAATGTACCTCATTACTAACCCAAAAAAGAAAATCTTCTATATTATGCTTATTTTATCGTGACAAATTGGGATTTGGAAGACATACTTAAGCTAAATATATAGCAGGTATGTGATGTCAATAAAGTCGATATGTCCGAGTGGTTAAGGAGACAGACTCGAAATCTGTTGGGCTTTGCCTGCGCAGGTTCGAATCCTGCTGTCGACGTTTATTTTTAAACTAATGCTGTTTTTCTTTTTCGCACTTTTTTTTTGCTATAAATAAATTATTTGCTAATCTCATGATTCTCTCGCTAATCGCATAATTAAAGGGAGACGGAGAGAGAGTGTCGTGAAAGAGGGCCCTAATTAACTTCATCTCTCTCTCTCTCTCTCTCTCTCTTTTCCCTCTTCCCTTTTTTCTTCCGCCTCTCTCCTCTTCTCTCTCTAAATTCTAATGGCGGAATCCATAGAGAAAAATGAGCAGCCTAGTAAAAGTAAAATCCCTCCAAAATACGATCTGAACGCGAAATTAGATGCCTGCGTCGATCTCGCCGTCCGTAGAACCGCCTACGCCTCCCTCGCCGGCGCCTTCACCGGCCTCCTCCTCTTCCGTAAGCTCTCTCTCTCTCTCTCTTACTTATTATCTTTATTCCTTTTGACTTCAACGATTCCCTCTGAATTCGGCTCGATTATACGTCATCTCTTGCTGTTTCCATGTCTAGGGCTTGGTCGTCATTTTGACCTAGATCCCTATTTTGATGCAATAGGTTTGTGAATTAATCAGCATTTTTATCAGATATTGTAATGAGCTGCGAAGTTTGTAGCAAAATTATATCTAGAAGAGATGAGAGAAACTTCTATTTTTTTGGGCGTGGCAGTTCTATACCTATAATAATTGGGTGGTGCGGAATATCTTTATGTTTTGGTTTGAAAATTGATATAAAGCTTGAGAATTTTTTTGACGCTGGATGAGGAGTGAGACAAATATGAATTGGAATATTGATATGAGACCTGAGACCTGCAACTTGTATTCAGAATGAAATGAGGGAGTGCTGATTGAGACAGTTTGTGCATTGCCTATAAAGGGGTGTGTTGGAGACGGGAGCAGGTTTTTTGCTAACGTGATCCACATCTTGATCCCTACAGCTCAAATCATCAACCTAGCTAGATCGTTTGTGATGGCTTGGATGTGCGCCACATCAGTGATGCATCGATTATGCACCATGCTCGTTTACTATCTATGTATATGGATATATGTATACATAAGTATGTGTATTTGACTCTGCGCTGCACACACATGCGCACACACATACATAATATGCACATGTATCTCATAAATAATGGGTATGAAGTGATAGCTCATCTTACTAAATGAGCTACCAAGAGTTGCACATATGGCAAAGCCCAACTTGTGAATTGTGTACTCGAATTCGTATCACAATCCGTTATGTATCGTGTAGTGTGTAACTATGGTTAGCACAATCAGGGAGATGATCCTTAACAAATTTGAATGGAAGAAAAATAAGTCATGTGGCCAAACCTAAATTTTTTGGGACAAATACTGTTGTAGCATATAACACATGTCAACACAAACAAAAAATGACACATTTTTTTAATGCAACGCACATCTAGGGGAGGGGTTGGAGGACTGAATCCCTTGAACTGTGCCACTGGGGGAACATCCGGAAACTTTTTAGTTATTTGGTGAACTAACTCTCAATAGCTACCTAAGAGTGAACACTTTCAATATTTAAGATCAATAATTCATCAGATAGTGAAACTGAGTATGATATAGTTAATAGAGTGAAATCAGGATAGTTAAAGTGGGAGAGAACTTCTAGAATTCTATTTGATTGGTAAATTCTATAGAAAACTTATAAAACCAAGAATTCTTTATGGATCATAATGGGAACTAAGAATGAAAATGTTGCAAATACAATGGACGCATGAATAAACACTAAGAGATGATAAATAATGAGTGCATTCATAGAAACTTAGAGCCTGCTTCTATTGAGGATAAAATAGGAAAAAATTGATTGATGATCAGTTCAGTAGAGATGCCTAAATACACAAGTTAGGAGAAGGATGAGTTTGTAGTTGATGAAGCAAGGAGGATTAGAGGTAGGCCTAATAGAACTTGATTTGAAATAATTAAGGGCATTGTAACGATTAAGGGCATGCTTGACAACTGGTCAAACTGGCTTATAAGCCGCTGCAACATGTTTGGCAACTAGCTTATCTTGGCTTATAAGCCTAAAACAAAAAGCTCCCCTAACCCAGCTTATTTTTTTGGTGTCTTATAAGCCATACAGTTTGACCAAGTAAATTTCAAGTTTACCCCTCAAGTAACATTTAATATAATTCCAAAGTCTATTCATTGTTTAAATTTAGTGTCATGTCTAATTTGGTTATTATGACAACAATGATGGATTATAGTTCATCCATTTGCCAAACACTCTTCTATTGAAAGCGGCTTATAGTCCATTTTTTTACCAAAACTTTGGCGTATAGTCTGCTTGGCTTGTAATTCATTTGTGGATTATAAGCCAAGTTCCCAAGTATGCCCTAACTAGCAGAATAGATAATCTTTAATATAATTGAATGGAAGAATATGATCCATGTAAACCAACCCAAAAGTTTCAGATAAACGTTATTGATTTTGTTACTAAAAGAACTCATCCTAAGTTCATAAGGAAATTGGAGGTCATAGTAAGAATTCTATGTTCCAAATTTAGATCAGTAAATGAAAGTAGTTGTTCAAACGTTTGAAAATTAGTTCGCAATATCTGTAGTTTTAGTTACACTTACTAATTTTAGTTAAGCGCAAACTCTTTTTGATTTTAGTAGATTAGAAGATTTATAACTACAGATTTGTAAATTTGTTACCTGAATGAAAATCCTTTCTTCACCTAAGCCAAAGTATATGTCAACTAAAAAATGTGCTGCATGTTTATGATTTAGGCACATGTTCAATTTACTGGCATGTAAGCATGTTGCTGTTAGTTGATGTACTGAGGCAAATCAATTTATCTGAAGTTGTAATGCACAAATTTACTTGTCAAAATTTCCCTTGATAGGATGACCTTTCCTTTATCTCTGTGTCTTTGTTTTATATTGTACACAGCACAAATGTGAACACTGCCTAATATTGAGGAAAAAGTTGTGGAACAGAAGGATAATGAACAGGACCTAGTACCCATTATTCTGTCAAATAACAAAAAAAATACATCAGTATGAAATTTTTGCTTTCTAAGTACTAAATTTACAAGAAATGAAAGGTATGCCATTTTGCATCTTCTTGATCCCACTTTTATTACCATCTTTATTTATTCAGGAAGCCCAGTGAGCCGATGGGCATCTGTAGCCTTTGGTGCTGGGGTGGGTATTGGATCAGCCTATATTGAAAGTTCATATATGTTTGGTGGATCTCCTCCAAAATGGTCAGCTCCAAAAGCTCCTGTTGCCCCTCCAATTCATGTAAGGTTTCTTTGTAATATTTTGGATTGTGCTTATCTCTCTACACTATATTTGTCTTGCATTAGTAATTTAGTATATTTGTCTTTCTTTCCATCGCGAAGGGAAAGGAAGACAAAATCCATTAAAAGCCTTTCGTATTGCTACTTATAATATATGTTATTCTTCTATAAGTTGCATTAGTATATCTAACTTAGTTTTCTGCTAATATTGAAAAGAAAAGAGAATTGGTTAAATCCTTACTGCTGTACTATTTATAGTATTTGTCTATAGATGAACAGTTTTTTTACAAGGATTTATGATTAAACTGGAATGTGCACGGTAACTATGCATCACATTGAAATACATAACTCAAGTTTATTTTGTTTTGTTTTGAGATTAAACATGAAATGAGATATCTTAATTACCCTTGCCAACAATCATTGTTTTGAGCTGAATATTGGAATATTAGTAGACTCGCGTGTGAGTTAAAGCCTTAGAAAAAGGGTTAACTAATGAAAGCAATGAAGCATTACAAAGAAACTCTTTATATTCTTGGGTATGTTAAAGGTGTATACAAAGGGTATAATAAGGAAATGGATAAAGCTTTTTAATTCGCAAATTACGGAGGTATCAGGATCAAGGAGAGAAAGAGGAAGCCACATAAAAAAAGAGTGGGGAAATTCTCTGCAAAAAAAATCAGTTTCATACTATTCTTTTCTTTTTTTTTTCCTCTTTAACAAATATGGGTAATGAAAGAAAGGAGTTTCTGTTAGTCTCTTGGGCATGAGGCATCCACCACACATCAGATAATTATCAGGAAAATCCTCTTGTCATGCTTAGCGAATGATGAGAATCAAAGTCCACATTTCTTACTTGGGAGAGTAATACTTTTGTCTTGTCATGTATCCGCCTTTTGTGAGAGAAAGGAACTTGATTAAGTGTTGGTTCTTTTCCTGTTCATTTGATTATCAATCTATCATCCTTCTTCTTGCTGTTCTTGCCTTGGATTGTTCCATCTCCTGGATCTTCATCTCACTAAATCCCGAGAGGGGGACAGAAGGGACACCTCTCCTGTGACAAGTGACAACTGCTTGTTGGGACTTTTGAAGGACAAAATCTAGTAGCTCGTTGTATTATCTAATCTAATACTATTATAAAAGTGTGTTGGTATGTTAAAACATTTCTTCCGAAAATGCCCTTTAAAACACATGCATCCATACATAAACCATACCTCATACATACATATAACCCTCAATTAAATGCATTATTTTTCATAACCCCTAAAATAATTTTACCGTGACTAAATTATTTATATTTTTATAACCTCCCATTAACATATTAGTCTCTTATAATTCTCACTAATTATCACTATCATAATTAAAAAAACATTACAACCATTCATCTTCTTACTAAACCACTATAAATCATAACAAATCTCTTACAAAAATGAATAAATCATATGCAACTGTTTGGTGGAAATTTGTAGTAAAAAGAAAAATTAAAAGAAATGTATTTGATTTGTATTCTCTCAATCTCAATTACAATTTGAATTCTTAATTACAAAAGAGAAGAGAATTGATCTGAATTCTCCCCTTTGTTTAAGTCTGGGTTCTTCACGATGACGATGAGATGCCTCCCTCGAATGCTCGCGTCGAGTTTGCTTCTCGTTGACGATCCGAACGTCTTGTTTCACTGGAACGTGGTCTTCTCCTCACGATTTAACGTTATAGAGAACTTGCAAAGCAAGTTTTAGAACTCTGGACGAGTTGATAACTCTGAACGAGTTTGAAACTCTATGAAAGAGTTGATTTAACCGAAATCGGTTTATAAGCCAAGGATGAAGAAAGCTCTTATTGTCGATCTCCAAAGCTCCAGCAATTTTTCCAAAAAGCTAGCGAAGATTTCTTCTTTTCTGCCAAGCTCCAAGGCCAAAAGAGATTAATCCGAGAGCAATCTGTCAGCCCCCCAAAAGACCAGCCTACGATCTCCTCTTTGCTGTCGAGTCCAAGATCCAAAAACCCAGCCGGAAGGAAGATCCGAACTCAGTTGAGTTTACTCTTTTTTATAGGGGATTAAGGGGGTGTAACTGCCCCTTAAATCACTCCTAAGTGGGGTGTAACCGCCCTCAAATCATAGGAAACGGTTTTGGAACTGTTCAAGGGTTTAAGGGGTGTAATCCCCCTAAAATCTCTCCATAATGGTGTATAACCGACCCCCATTAAGTGCAGATACGGTTTGAAGACCGTTCATGTTCTGTTTGAACTAGTCGAATGCAAAAAACGAGGGTCTGACCCCCGCGTTTTGATGTTACAACGCGGGTTCAACCCCTGTGTTTTGATGTTGCAACGTAGGTTCGACCCCTGCGTTTTGATGTTGCAACGTAGGTTCGACCCCTGCGTTTTGTTGCTGACACACAAGGAGGATCTCCGCGTTTTGATGTGGCAACGCAGGGAGGACCTATGTGTTTCGTTCTGGGAACACAACCACGAGCTATGCACTTTGAATCTGGGACGTATAGGTGAGCTCTGTGTCTGGATTTGAAGAAACCGTCAATTTGTAGTCTCTTTTGCTAGAATGTTGCAAAGACCGTCATCTTGTAATCTTTGTCTTGACTCCTTAAAAATATGAGAGTCGTTAGATTGTAACTCCTGATATTGATTATGAAGGCTGTTGATTAGAGCTTTCATCAATTATTGCGAAGGTCGTCAGATTGTAACCTTCATCGATCTACGTAAAAATCTTCAAATTGTAGCCTTCTAGAAGTTGTCAGATTCTAACTTCCATCATTGATGTTTGATGGGGGATCAGCTATCTATTGTGATTTTTAGACAGCCTACAACAACCCTCATCATCTCCATTGCATCTCCTCAAATCCTTGAACGTCTCTTTGTCCCGATTTTGGCTATTTGGATTTCATTCTCTGCACAACCAACCACTACTTACTCTCTTATTATAACATGATAAGATTAGCATGATTTATAGTGAAAGATTCTTTCTCTATCTTTTATAGAGAATGTTTCAACTGATTTTTTACCATTAGAATTTCTCTTTGCTTGATTTGGCTTATTATAACGTATTGTCTTCATCGGTCAATCAAGATTTTTGTTGTATTTATTTTTTGTTTTGAGAACCATAAAACCCAATCAAGTATGAAATTCATGATTTAACAAAATATTTTTTACTTAAATATTTTATTTAAAGTAAAAAAATACATAATTTATTTTAAAGCTATAGTTGTAATGTGCTATCAAAACTTAAGATGATGCAAATGGGTAAAAAGACTTGGACATAATAATAATAGTAATAATGTCTCACTTATAACCTCTTCATATTCATAACCTCTCTATTAATTACCTATAAATTTTTTATTTAATCTCTCACTCATAAGATCTTCTAATCTTTAATTTCATCCATTAATCTCCATCACTAACAATAATGAAATCCCACCCCCACCCCCAACCAACACTATCCTTTAATTTCAGCGGAAACTAAATATACTTAATTTTTATAACCTCCCAATAATAAATTAATCTCCTACTCTCTCTTTCTTAATTATCACTAATGATCACTACCATAATCATAGAGAATGTTTCAACCGTTTATTTTTATACTAGTCACTATAAATCACAACTAATTTGTTTAAAATTTTCTATGAATTCTCTTTTAAGTATAATTTCCTACTTCATTATTAACACTAATAAAGTAAGATTTTAAAATAAGCTAAATATAGAGTGAGGCTTTGTGACATGTGTGTATTATTTAGAGCTCAAGGTCTTAAGACTAAATTCTGGAAATAACACATCAAGTTACTTCACTTCCAACTGATCAAGTAAGATGAATAATCGAAGAAGAAAGAAAGAGTAGTTTCTCGTATTTATATAAATGAGTTTGAGATTTTTAGGTTCTACTCTTACTATGTATATGCAAAGATCTTTAGCACTAGCATAATATGCACATAGTAGTTCATATTTTCCAGTGTAATGAAGAAAAAAGATTAAAAATTTTAACGTCAAATAATATTCAGTCTGCTATTGTGGAAATTAACTTTGAACTGAGGATATACTTTGGTCATACCCATCATGATGATTCCTTAAAAAATCATGTACTGAGTTGCAAAATCCATCCTTCACAAAAAGTTTTGTTTGATTGAAATTTGTAGGTTCAACTTAAAAATATTGTTAGAGCAAAATAATGACACACATTACTGTAAGACCCCATAACTTTTTTTTGATGATGTTTGTTCTTAACAATTGAAGAAGCTCTGATTAAGTCTTTTCGGAGGACTATAATATAGATTTTGGTTAATTTTTCAGCTCTGATAGAGTATTTTCTTAGTTGTCATAGAACATAAAATTTTTCATATTAATACAAAATATTTAAATTATTATTTTGCAGTCAGTATGTTATTTATCCTTCCTATATAACTATATTATAAATTTGTGAATAAAAAAACCCAGCATGTGCTAAATTATAAACGTCAGACATTATGTTAAATTATAAAACAAATAGAATTATGCTTTTTAGATTCACAAATTGAATAATGTCTTTCAGGTATTCCATAAGTTTTATTGGAAAGCTCTGGTTTCATAAAACTAAAATTTTAGAAAAATTATAGAGTAAACCTTTAAATTTGCAAAACAACCCTGAAACTTCATAATTTTATAGATATGCTATAAAATTTGCAGAAAGGACCTTGAAATGTCACAAATAAACCTCATAAAAGATTATATTTACTCTAGGATTTTAATGATAAAAAGATAGCAAAAATCATCAAATTACATCTAACACCAAACTTATTATAAAAAAAAGATAAACATCAAATTAATCCAATAACGTGCAACGCACGTGCACTATACTAGTTATCATAAACATAGCTATGAACTTAATAACTACATAATTAACAAAAAGTTCCGACTTGCAAAACTAGTTGCTCTGTGACCTGTTCTATGCAGCTAGTCGATGTGTGGTTGATACACAGAGCTTTAGTTAAATAATTTTGAACAATAGCAAAATATAAACTTATTATTCTCATTGTTATTTTCGCTGCTGATGTTTATGTTGTTGGTTGTTGTGTCCTGATTTTGTTCATTTTGAGGTTTGTTGTGTCCTCGTCCAATCTTTCTGCCGTCACTGGCAGATTAAATTATTTGTTATTGGCCTTTGAATCAAACTTTATTCTTTGTTGTGATTAGTTGCAATCTGGAATTTCCTACCCTTGTACTTTAACAATGTCTATTAAGGATGATGTATCCACCGATGTGTCAAATAATAATATTCTCCCACTTTATCTTGAATTTTCTGAACTTTGTTCAATCGTTTGCTTGTGAAGTTACCCATTATTTGTGTTCTGTAATCTCTAAAGAATAACACCAGTGTGATTCTTATTTATTCTAGGTGGAAGTTACATCGGAGGAGACCGGTTAGGCAGCTAACGGATCTTCTGGACGAAGAAATCTGCTCGGAATCTTAAGTTAAATTGCTCTATTCTACCTGCAAGCTTATGTTTTGACGGTTAAAATTCATTTTCCTTTCTCACACATGTGGGTTGTTGTTAAGCCCCAAATATCAAAATGTTACAAAATATGTTCATCTTTAACTTTGAATGCAATCTTGTAGTTCAAACTATGAAGCCTTGTTCTTTTCAACAGTACTACTGAGTTTTCATCCGCTGAGACTTTACATTGAGAAATTACTATAAGACGTTACTACATTCAGTGTATCTGACAATTTTAGACCAGGTATACATACAATTATGTGCACCAACATATACGTAACTAAGAACCAATCTCTTTTTACAATGCCATGTACGATGTACAATCTGCTGAAGGTATCTCAGATCAAGGATCTATACCTAGGTCCATGAACATTTCCTGAAATAGTTGCGACGGTAATTAATGCCTTTGCTCCATTCACCAATTGATCCAAAAGCATTACAGCACCGACCGTTTTCAAAGCTGTTTCTGCTAGTTTCTTCCCTTTATCTCCGCTGCCGTCAAGAACTATTGCTTGTGTTGCTAGATGTATCGAACGAGATACTTTTAAAGAGACAGGATCATCACTCTGTGAGCTCCTAGTGAGAACTCTAGCAATCAAGTCCCTTTTGCTCCAGAGATTTGGCTCTGAAGATTATCCTGCAATTGTATTGGTAATCTCTTCGATGCCTGTATCTGCTGTGCTGTTTAAAAGCTCGGTGAGAAGCGGATATTGTAATATCCAACTCTGTTGATGAGGGGGGGGGGGGGGGGGGGGGGTTCGGTCACGAGAATTTGCCTAAGCACCAACATGCTGCAAAATGTATTAGGACCATGTTGGGTGCTGAAAAAATTACTTCACAAGATAACTATAGAATTATTTAAAGTAAGAATTTAAGTTATGAGTGAACGTTCACCTTGTTGAGATAGCAATAATTTGTTGAAGCTGGCTCTGCACGGATCTTAATCTCAAGGCATTCAGTTCAACTCAAGGGTCCCAGGCACAGTTTCTGTTGTTAATCCCTCAATGCCACTTGCAAGTTTTAGCACACCTAGCCTCAAAATAGCAAATCAAGCTTTTCTCATGTGCACTCTTACCGTTTGATTGCAAGGATCATTTAAAATTCTCCATCCCACAGAAGAGTTGTCTACTACATATTAGACCCTTGTCTAACGAAAATAAATTGCAGAAACGCAACATTTTTTTTCTTCACAAAAACATTTACGCGAACCACTACATACATAAATGTAGAAAATGGCACCTGAATCACCATGAGGATTATCGTTTGGTGCAAGGGGAATGCAACCACCAGTTCTGAAAGGCAGTGCCAACCGGAAGACCCTGAAAATAAACCGGTCTTAGTAGGCAGATGTTGAATGTTATAACTGAACCGTAAAAAAACGTTGATTAAAATAAAAATTAAAGAGAGAGTTAATTCCCTTCTGAGGAAGCGCTCAACCTATTCTCCACACAGTTTTAATTCATTCCAGGTGGTTGAGGGGACAATCCCCATGACTTCGAGGACATCAAGGGAGAGATTGTGATGGCAGGTCTGGAGTATGAACTCCTCTGTAACCGGATCTCGGCAATTCATCGTCTTATTTCGGAAGCGTTTGACGAAGGTGTCAACTGATTCTCCGTCTTCTTGCTTCTCATCTAGAAGAGCTCCAATTGATAATTCAGTGTCATCATCAAAGAAATTGCTGAGGAATGAGCTTTACATATCATCCCAGCAGTTGATGCTCCTTGGCTTGAGACGTCGATGTCGATACCAATCGAAGGCGTCATCGCGAAGGGTGCCTACAAATGACCGGATCATCAGTGGTTCATTCCTGAAGATCACTCCCAGATGTGACTTGAAATAGATCAAGTGTTGAGTGGGCGAGCCTCTCCCCTCGAATGGCGTGAACTTAATTATGGTGAACTTCGCCGGGTACGAGATTGAATCCCACTCTCTTGGATACGGGCACAGAATGCCCGTTTTCCTCACTTCTTGAGTGGACATTAAGCCATTGACTTTATTCTCTAGCTCTTTCATCATCTCGTTGTTCTCGCCCATATCTTTCTTTGGGCGATTTTGAGGACGAACGATGGGACCACCCTCAGCATTGTCATTAGTGATGGGGTCATCCCCAGTGTTGGTATTATTATTGGGGCCACCCCCAGCATCTTTGTCATTTGGAGGAGCATCAGCATTGATAGTCTCCTCTACCTCTGAGTCGCTATCTACCTGATTGGTAGTGTGACGGCGATTAGATTCACCGTGCTGATTTGACAACTCCTGAAGTTATTGAGCATGTAAATCCTTGACCCGTTGTACGACCATCTCCATTTCAATTTTAAAATTTTCTTTTTGTTTGGCCAAGGCTTCTCGAAGAAGTTGAGCCACTTGTTCAGTAATGATCATGAATACTTCTCGAGCTCGCCACATGCTAGACATTGTATCGTTGGAGGCAATTGTGGAGTAAGTATTCGAAAGTTCATCTTCTGAAGACAGTCCTTCGTGCATCTTCAGGTAATCCCCATGTCTGATGGCTTCTAACTGGAGCTGAGATATTCGTCAGGCTATTCCTGAATCGACTTTTCTTCCCGAAGAAAAGTTAGGATTAGCGTAATTCGAATTGAACACAGACTTTCATTTGTCAACCATGTTGATGGTGACTTCTGGGAGTTCGTCATCTTGAATGGTCGATCTTCTTTTGCGGGAGCATCTTGATTTGGGTTTTGACGCTTCAATGGAAAGCCTTCGGAATACCGAGACCCTCTATGGAGCGGTCTTGGGACAGCTACACTCTGATAATACTGTCCTGATTAATATCTCACAAGGGCAGTGTGAGTCTGATTTTGGGATACTTATCTTTTGAGAGTTATTTATACCCATAGCCCGATAGTACAACTCATCAGCGTTGTGGCTGGAGCAACCTATCGGCTGTTTACTTGAATTTTTAGGTATAACGCTGTCATTTGTCGGACACATTTTCTTCTGAATAGGTAACGCCTTATTAGCGTTCGTAGGAGTCACATGTTTGGAATCACACATTCGTGAGGGTGAGACCTTAATGGGCTCTTGGTCTTCCATACACATCCCAAGCGGGTGGTTATAGGAATCAACTTATTAGAAGGACGCGTACGACCCCTAATGTGAATAGTTGCTTCAGAATTGAGGAACGACCCCAAGTGTTCCTTGACAGGAGTCTTGCCTCGGTCTTCGTGTAGAGGACCTAGGTGATCCTTCAACGGAATTTTAAATTTGGAGAGATCTATGCTGCCGTAGGGCTTCACCGGGGGTACGGGAGCAAGAGGAGCGGGATGTGAAATTGACGAAGGTTGGGAAGCAACCCTGGAGCTAGAATTGAGTGAGAGACATGACTGGTGTCTCTTGTCAAGTAGAGGTGCCTTAGCTATTTTCGGTGCAGTTGTAGGCGTTGTTTTGGCTTTTGGCACCCAAACCTGCTTAGATCTTGGTGGTTCTTTGACCACCTCTTCTTTTTGTAACTCGTGTGCCTTTTGCACAAGGATCCGGGCATGCGCAAGAAGTACGCGGCGCTTCTGGATGCGCTCCTCGAGAGTAGAACAAGTTCGTTTGACACGAACTCATTTATTAGTAGACGGTTGGGAGGAGAACCTCGATGCTTGCTGTGGCGATAGCTTAGCCACTTGGCGCCTTCTAAACTCTAGATCCGCTTGGTAGCAGAGTTCGTCCACCTGCTCCAAAGCTTTGGCTAAATTGACAGGCCAGACGTTGGCGTCGCCTCTGACGAGCCCTTTTCGTCAGCACCAGTGCGCCTTCGACGGACAACTCCATGACCTTTAAGGAATTGTCACGAACGTCAGATCTGGCTTTCTTGGAGGCCGGAGATGAGTCTTCAACACCGTTCGGGTGAAGATTATCACCTTGAGTCCTCAGATCTGAAGACCAACAAACCTTCTTGAGAGAAGTGGTCTTCCTGTGCTTGTAATGAGAGGAAGATCTGGAGGAGGAAGAGGAGATGTACTCCTTTAACTTCTGCTGGTCGAACTCGTATTCGACCTCTTCATCCACAGGGATCTCGATCAGCGGCTGCGACAAGATAGCCTCGGCAGCGAGGTTGTTGGATCCCACTGTGGTCACCAGCGTGTTCGGATCGAAAAGTATTTTCTTTATTGTGGGACTCATTACAACTTCAGTCGTTATAATGATTCAAAATGAATGACTTTTTATAAGTCTCCTTACACAATGCAAATAAAAAGATTGTAATTTTCTTGAGAACACACGCAAATAGATCGTTTATCAGTCTTCTGCTTGCGCGAGATCTTTACCGGTGTCGGGGTTTATCCATGGACCACCGACTGATCATATTCGAATAACGATTTCGTTGCCTCGCGAAGGAGATAAGAAATTGAAGTAACTATCTCGGCAACAGTAAGACAATCACTCTTCTCGAGAATCACAGCTAGGTGCGATCTCAAGGGAAATGGAATAACGGGATGCAGATCTCTCGAACTCTTCCTCTCTTTGTGCTGAAGAACTCGCCAATATCTTTTCCTCCTCTCTAGAATTCATGCTCCTCACTCTTCAATTTGACAGGACTTCGCCGAGACTTGAGAATTTTGGATCCATGAAAATGAAGGCTCTAGGGCCATATTTATAGGCTTCAGAAGCTCGGTTTTCGGATAAAAACGATCAATTTGATCTCATTCTCAGTTGTAACCACTTAACCACGTTCCAAGATAACTTCAGATCAATTGGGGAGGCTTTGGATCAGAATATACTCAAATCTGAGCGGTTAACGGGTGAAATCAGCATTTTTAGGCGCGAGACAGACTTCGTGTCTCGGCTTTGGCCGAGACACGTCGTGTGTCCCGGTTGCGCGCCTCGACTTGTTTTTCGCGTAATTCCTCAGTCCGATCTCAAAATAACGGGATTCAAAGTGCGTTGGAAAGCCGGAGAGGAGATCCGCGATCTCCTATGAGTGAATCATGTGTGGAGTGGACGATACACGAGTGAAGCTTCATCTTTCGTGAGTGAACCGTAACTCCCGATCGGATCGTCTCTTTGTTATTTCACCGTCCCGTTGATTCGTACGCTTCGTCGACTTGCTTCATGCGCTCGTCGACGTCAAATAATCCCCTTTGACTCGGATAATGACGCTCACCATCTTCTGTCTCGAGCTAAGTGCGGGAACCTATATGCAATTTTTGACGCATACAAGCTAATGGATGTCAACAAAATAAGCATGTTTAAAACATTACCCCACCTTCATTTGATTTCCCAATTTTATGAATTCCTAGCAAACCTTTTAGGATTACCTGTAAAAATGTTTTCATACCGTGAACTTTTCAATTTATAGCCATGCATATATATAAACGGACCCAGAAGTTGTAACCTCACTATCACACTTGTTGGATTATTTCCACAAAAAGAGAAGATAACATGATGAGGTAACATCATTATTTATCCCCATATATAACACTGTATTATCCTTTGTCTGTACTTCAGAGAGACAAGGGAGAAGTGAGCCCACCATTAACAGAAAAGCTTAGTATGACCGGTGGAGATCAAAATGAAGGGGAATAGATTAAGGGAGGCTCTCAAGTCTTTTTCTCGTAGGCTCAAAACACTAGTTGTCATGCACAACCATACCATAAAGATATTTGTTAAATATTATGATTCACTAATATTCACTAAAATATCAGTTACTGTTCATCCGAAAAAAACTTTACTGTTCATCCGAACATTATTGTTCATCCGTGAACAAAACTTAACCAAAACAGAGATTTTTAAGATCACAAAACTCAATTTTAATCTTAATCTCTAAGAACAAATCAAAGATGACTCTGATACCACTTGATAGATCTAATACTTGAGATCTTAAAACCATATAGCCATGATTAATTCAAAGAAATTAACAAGAATCAAAAGAGCGGAAGCTTATACCTGAATCCATAGATGAATCTTGATTTGGGTTTTGGATCTTCTAACCTTAGGGTTTTCTCTCTTGGCCGAATTTCTCTTTCAAGATGGGGGTGAAGAGAATTAGAGAAGTTGTTACCCTAGGTTAGGGATCATCCCTTATTTATAGATGTTATACTTTTGCAATTTGGCCCCTCAACAAATTAGAATTACAACCTGGTATCTACACATATAACCCCATGACTTATTTAAATACCTATTAACCCAACTTAATTGATCACTTTAGTGGGTTATCCTTAAAAGATAGCAATACACAATGATTAATCATATGTGCCCACAATTAGATTTATTAGATTAAATCCAACAGTTCAGCCTCTCAAATTTTCCATTCTAGACTTTTATGATAATGAACAAAACTCATAATTTTCAAACAGTATATTCCGAAGTATTGAAAAAGGTACAAGACTCTCTTTATCGATATCTCAAATTATCTACCTCCATAATCCAATATCCCCATAAAAAAACAGACGAATGAACGAAAATCACCCAAGAATTACGATTTCCTCTCCCTAATCCTTTTTCTCTTCAAACAAAAAGGTCCAAAAAGAAAAAGGAAAAAAAAAGAAAATGGGGAAAAAATATCTACGAAAAAAATCCCTTTAAAAAAAAATCATCTAATGCATCCTGCCCTCCTCAGACAAAGGACGCAAACCTGGAATATAAGGCACCCCAGTCCTGGAGCCAGAGAAATTGCAAAGCAGTGATTATATATATTAGCGACAAAGTAAATGAAACTTCAAATTTTGATAAGATAATTACACAAATGACATAACTTATGCAATCATTTTGGTACAATTTCCTAGTTTATGTTTATTATAAGGCCTCCTTTGTATTGTATACTGCTCAAGGAATAGATAGCCAGTATCATGGCCAGCTAAGAGAAAGCATATCCAAATGTCGGATTAACAGTAACTGATATTTTAGTGAATATTAGTGAATATTAGTGAATCATAATATTTAACAAATATCTTTATGGTATGGTTGTGCATGACAACTAGTGTTTTGAGCCTATGAGGATGTGGATATGCCGTGTGAAGATCCTGATCAAGAAGTGGCCCTGCACTCACCTCTCCTCCAACCACAAGCTGGCTGAAAATTGCGAAAAACAAAACTGTATTTAGTTTTCAGAGTTGGGAGGAAGTTGGTAGCGATGAAACGTTCGAATGTAACCCACCAACCAAAAGAAGAGCCACAAGATTTACGCGGCAACACTACTCGAGCAGTCTTTGGCTACGGCCACAAATTCGGGCTGTGGGTCCTAAAAACATAATCCATGAGGAGTATAAAACTTCCTCACCTACAGAAAACTCCAACCGAGTCAGGTTACTTATCTGTGGGGAGCCCAGATCCCACACAAAAAGCTACCTTAAATCCCACACAAAAAACTACCGAGTCAGGTTACTTATCTGTGGCACGAGGTGACGTAGTGTGTTTTGACAACCAGAAAGTAAACGGAAAAGGCTAAATTGCCAGGTTGATATCTAACAATTGACCCTATTTTCTAACAGGGTATTTGTTTTTGCTCTGGTGTTATATGGTGATTTAATTTGTACCCGAAGACAATAGGACCATTTTCCTTCTTTTTTTTTTTGGAAAATTTCCTCCAACACCTTAACCTACCAAAATTATTAAATCTACACATTTATCTACTTCAACCTCTTCCAATTCAACTTTTTTTTTTACCTTTTTACCCGATAAGATCATCCTCCACGCTTTCTTTCCCTCCCATTAAAGAAGCCCTTTTTTTTCTGCTTGAAGTTTCCTCGACTCAAACCTAAATCCTAATTTAAAATTGGTATCCGCTTGGATGAAGGTTGTTGGTGATTCCGCTTGGATGAAGGTTGTTGGGGTTTGATTCAGCATCGATAGGGTTGGATTAGGCTTAGGTTTGAATTGGGGGAGCTTGAAGGCTAAAGAGGGACTCAAAGAAAGGTTTTAGGGTTGGGAGAAACTTGAATTGAGGGAGGTTGAAGGAGATGTAGATTTAATAACTTTGATAGGTCACGGGGGATGGAAGAAATTTTTCCAAGAAAAACATAGTTCGCCAGAATTCTCACTGCTAGCGAGAGAAAAAAGCATTATTGTTATCGAGGAACAAGTTGAAATACCATATTAATGCCGGAGCATAAATAAACATCTTATTGGAAAAATAGGATCGAGTTAGAATACCAATCTAATAGCCAAATGGAAAATTAAGAGAACCACTTGCAGATCCTTTTCAAACAACGAAGAATGAAATAACTAAAATTTGACAGCGATTAATCTGACATCCACTTTCTTTAATCATGTTCACGGAAAATGAAATGTAGTAAATAGATACTGCAAAGTAAAATCATTAGAAGAGAGAAATTAAAGTTCTCATTCGGTATTTCTTCCTCAACTCTTGTAACTAATCTCCCATCTTGATTTCAATCCCACACATTATACACAGGTTGAAGGTAGCAACCAAGGATAACGAAATCATAACAGGCCGTTTGGCCAATCTACATCCCTGTCTTCTCATTTTGAGAATCCAAGGGCACTAAAAATCCAGTTCTAAGGGTAGCTCTTCGAGAGCTAAAACTTCTACAAAGATAAAAAAATATCACGTCCCTTTGAATATAACATATGATTCTAATGAACAACTTTCAGAATTGACTATTATGTTCCAAACGTTAGCGGCTTTAATAAAAGGAAATTTACGAAAAAAGTTATGCAGTTGTCAAATAAGATCATGGTTCCTTTGCGTGTCGACAGGAAGCACCAGAAGAAGAATTCGCATATAAACAGTTTTTGAAGAATCTGAGGGAGAACAGCACAAAAGCCATAGATTAAGAACTGTAACTTCATAGAGAAATACAGAGATGAGGAAAGGAAGAAGAAAAAACCTAACACCTCCGGCGAGTCTTGAGCCTCAGGCTCTCAGCCAGGTGCACATCTTTGAATAAAGTGGATGAAAAGGAAAGTAAGAATTACTTCCTGAAATTATTCATCTTCGAGAGTTTGCTAAGAATCCATCTAGCTCACTTATCCAACCAAAGCCTGGAAAGCCACATATAGAGACGGGGCCGAGGGGAGTAGCTCAAGTACGGAGAGGGCCAGTTACTGGTTCTCTTCCAGAATTTGCATCTTTGTGCTTTAAGGAGAGATTGGTAAACTGCGATTCGAGATCTCTGCTTTTACTACGATTATGAGCAGAAGCAGGTTGTGGTGATTGTTGCTGTTGTTGCTGCTGCTGAAACAATAATCGAAGACGAGCAATTTCTCTCTCCAACATTTCTTGCTGGACTGCAGTTTACCAAAAGACAAAGTTGTAAACAAAATGTAAGTTAAATCCTACTGAAGGCCCCTCTATAGGATGTTGTGTATGGAGGCAGAATGGTGACAAGTGGCATATCACGAATCTTAATGCATACATCACTAATGTCTATTAGTGCAGTCATCATTATCCATCAGTGACTTCACTGATAGATGTGATTGCACTGAAAATGATAGTAACTGCACTGATTTGCCAGGTGTCACCCTCTCCTTCCACTCTACATGATACTGTATAGGTCCTCTAGGAAAAAAAAATTCCCCGTATAACCTGCTTGTGGAGTGAACTGAAACATGAAACACAAATAAAAAACATTTTACAAGGAAAAAAAATAAAAGAACGAAAAAATTAGTTTCGACAACTCTCAGCTAAAATTGGCTCCAATGGCCTCAACAGTCATTGAATGTCTAAAATAGAATTAGTAAGTTCAAAATAAAATTAGGATAATTTTAAATAGAATTGTGCTAGGTTTAACAATAAATGTAACAAAAATTAAGGGTTAAAAAGTTTTAAAATTAGCACGTGATGATCGTATGAGAATTTTGGGGCAAAATTCTCATGTTTGCATAACTGTGGTGTTAAAAGTGCAAAATTTAAAAACTTTAGGGTATATAATTGCCGCCAATAACAAGTGAAGGCATATAAGTGCAAAGTGGGGGAAATTATAGAGTATTTAAGTGCAATTAGCCCTAAATTTTACAAAAAATACAATTATGGTTTCTAAGATAAACTCCAACAGTTTTCTTTAAAAAAATATATACTCCAACAGGTATGGATCATCTTCACAGAGTCGGAACTCTTATTTGAGGGCAGTTAAGGAAGAGATGTAATCATATCATACTCCTTTTAAAAGTGGAAGTATGAGAAAAACTTTCATTGACAATATTGCCCTTGATTTTTTATAAATATCACATTATATCGTATCCTAATTAATAGAACTCTTTAAATATATCTATAATACACTATTTGTGACCTATCCTAATTAATAGAAATATCTTTCATATATTCTCAATCATCCAAAAGTTATAAACAATGTTCTTAAATATCTAAAAATTATATAAATCACCCTTAAATAAGAAAAGTACAAACAATGTCTTAGAAATAAAAAGAAATCCAAAAAGTCCTTATAACTTACAAAAATTGTAAACAATCCCTAATACAAGTGCAAATTACAAATCATCATTTAAAACTTCTAAAAATCACAAACATGAGGACCCCATGAAAACCCTAAAAGTTAAAAAAAACACCTCTAAAATCTAAAAATCTAAAAATACAAAAAAAACTCTGAATATTTGAAAATTTTAAACAACCTCCTGAATAATATGAAATTACGTGCAAAATCCTAAATATTGTAAGTTACCAACAACTTCCTCACCAAAAAATTCAAAATTTATTAAAAACACCTTTAAAATATGAAATCATTTAAACAGTCCCCTAAAAAAATTGAAATTATGTGCAACACCCAAAAAATCAAAAAAAATTAAAAATATCCCCCTTGAAAAAGCTTAATTTTATAAAAAATACCTTAGAAAATTTCAAAAATAACAAAAAAATGAATATCAAAATTTTTTTAATAGTTCCAAAAAAATTTTGTAATTACATACAACAACCTAAAAAAATTAAATTCTTGAACTTCCATAATCTGAAAGAAGTAAGTGAAGTTAGTAGATATTAATCCACTCGTGGAGTTAAATATATTTTTAAATATCTTGACTAAACAAAAAATAATTGCAGTTGTGAAGCAACAAAAAAAGTAGTTAGTTGTTTGGTGGTGATCCTTTAAAAGTTGAAGGATGCATTGATTATAATTCAAGTGGGATCCTTATGATAGAAAATTTATATCAGGTTTTATCTTTGTATTAAATAATAAAGCTATTAGTTGAAGTGGTTACAAGTAAAAAAAAACTATAGCTAACTCTACAACTAAAGAAGAGTATATTGCAGTTTATAAAGCAGCAAAAAAAGTAGTTTGGATTAAAAATTTCATGCAAGAGTTAGGTGTTTTTTCAACTACCGAATATTCCATTACTTTGTATTTTGATAATAGCAGGTTGCCCACGCTAGAGTGCCTAGGGCTCATCATAAATCGAAACACATCGAATGAAAGTATAACTTGGTAAGAGAAATTGGTAAGAGAGGAAACATAAACATTCTTAAAGTTGCTTCTGCTGATAATGTGGCAAACTCATTAACTAAACTTTTAAGTTAAAAGCTGTTTTAGAAATATATTGATAAGATGGATTTAAAATTTATATCAAATTGGTTTTGAGCACGAGTGGGAGACGGGAAGATGTATGCTCTACAAAACCAATAAATAAGAGTTTACATGTATATTTACAAAAAACCCTTAAAATATAAAAATTTTAAACAACCTTCTGAATAATATGAAATTATAGGCAAAGCTATGAAATTTGAAATTACTAACAACCTCCTCACAAAAAATTTTAAAAAATTACAAAACTCATCTAAAAAATATGAGAATTTTGAATAGTCCTCTATACAACTTGAAATTATACACAATACCTTAAAAATTTTAAAAATACAAACAATCACCTTAAAAATCTAAAAATTATTAAAAAATACCCTAAACACTCTAAAAATTACAAACAAATACCTTGAAAATTAGAAAATTAGGAACAGTCTATGAACAATTTGTAATTACGTATAGCACACTAAAATTTTGAAAATTAAAAAACAAGCTTTTAAAAATCTTAAGTTGCAGAAAATACCCTGGAAAAAGTGAAAATAAAAATCTTCGACTGGCCCTTTGAATAATCTAACCACTGATTATTCAAAAATAACAAATACCTCCGAGAAGTCTTTAAAAATAGAAAAAAACATGTTAAAATTAAAAAATTATAAAAACTACTCTGAAAATCTAAAATTTTCATTTTTTTCCCAAGTACAATTTGAAATTACAAAGCCCGCTAAAAAGTTCAAAAATTAGGAAAACTCCTAAGAAAATATTAAAGTTATAGACAACCGTATGAAAAAAACTTACAAATAGCTCCCTAAAAATAAAATATTGCAAGCAGGCTCCTAGAAAAAAAAATATAAACGCTCTCCTTAAAATCGGAAAATATCAAAATAAGTTGTTATGCATTTGCTATATAAGATAAAAGTTCTTTGGTATGTTCGTTATCAAAGTTCTAAAATTACAAGCTGCAATTTTTCATGTCTGTTAGATCAAAGTTCTAAATTTTGAAAGGCATAACTAAATTTAATACATTATCAAGTTAGATATTAGTCTACAAAATATTATCATCATCAAGTAGAGGTTTAACAACATGATTTTATTTAATGCAATAAATTATAGAGTAACCATGAACTATTTCACAAATCTGTTATAGTATTGACATAAATCCGTTTCTCAGAAAAAAGGCGTAAACTAGAATAAAATAGTTAAATTATTTAACGACGTGCAATGCACGTACATCCCACCTAGTATGAGTAAAATAGCAACTGTACTAGGAGCAATGAATATAATATTCTACAGGAGTAATGAATATAATATTCTGCAGAACAATATTTGTGGTCATATAGCCGTTGATTCTGTCTGAATCTCAATAGCTAGTGAGGTATGACTCACTAGTAAGGCAGGGGTTAATTAATGGGAGCTCCCAGCTAAAAACCAGGATATAACCTTTGGTTGATAAATGAATTTTAAAGTGATAAAGCAAGTAATACTTCTTGACATTAAGATCGGTTTTAGTTACAATTTAGAAATAATGTAGGTATGGTTTTGCACCTACCAATGTTTTAAATGTCGGATGTCGGGTTCATGTCGGTTGGCCAAAATTCATGTCGGATAGCGGAAATCGGGGATATATCGGGGACATGAAAAAAAATATCGGATTGCCATATCGGATAGGTTGATATAATATCATAAATAGAATCTTCACATACATGATAATTATATTGTCTAAACATATGAAAAAGTACATAACCTATTGATGTTAGGATCACTAACCAATTGTAGACACCTGATTTCCGAGTCGGGTTTTTCAAACTTGACCCAATAAGCTTAAAACCGCTTTTTCTGAAATTTGGCCGATATTTCTTGGCCGCAATGGCGCCCGACATACCCGATATTTTCCGACATGTCCCCGACATGACCTCAGAAACGCAATACGCATTGAAATGAAGGATATCGTGGCGGCTAGGGTATAAATCCGCCATATCGGCCGCCATGTCCGACATGGCGGCCGATATTTAAAACACTGGCACCTACTGAAGATGAAAAGGCTGAAACTGCATGCATCAGAAACCGGCTGCATAGGAGAACTTTTTAAGAGGTGGACATAGACACTAAGCCGTAGTCAGTGGTCTCAGTAGTGAATATAAGCAGATTCGGGAGCATGAACCGGATTTGCTCCAGGATCACAAGATGTTTAGTATTGAGGACACAACATTCTTGTAGATTCATGTGTAAATTATCACTGTCCGGTACCTTAGAAGCTAAGATACTAGACAAAAAATGTCCAAGGAAAATTAAGCAAAATACTGTGGAGAATGTTCTTACGCTTTTTAATGAGATGCTCCTGTGCTAGACTGTCAAGCCGTTGCTTCAGAGTTTGATTCTCCATGTTCAGTATAAGATTCTGCTGATCCACAAATTCCAGCTCCGCTGAAACTTCCATACCTTCTGCCTGTAGTAATTTGTAATTCAACGTTAGAATAGAAGCACTTTATCCACTAGATGTGCTTTCTTCAGCATTCAGATATGTAAGCACTTGCCTGTAAAGCTTGAACATTTCTCTCCAGTTCTGCAATGTACTGAAGTTTCCGAACACGCGATCGCTGAGCAAATTGCCTGTGACAGTGAAAAGATTAGGTTGAGAAATAAATCAATAATATTACCAGACTAGACTTGTTTTTGTTATTACTTGAAGGTGTATGATAATTGATAAAAGCGAATAATTAATACGGAAGATATATTATGTCAGTATTAATATGCTACTTGAAGGTGTATGATAATTGATAAAAACTAATAATTGATACGGAAGATACATTATATCAGTATTAATATGCCCGTTTATGCTCCAAATGGCACAACACAATCTACTTGCAGAACTCTTACATTCTTATTACTCCTATTAAGGATAAAATGAGAAAGAATCGCCTAAGATGGTTTGGACACATACAATGGAGACATCTTAGTGCACCAGTTTAAAAAAGTGATAATATTATAGGCAAAGAGATCTAAAAGTAGACCTAAGAGAATTTGGTTGGAAGCAATTAAGAAGGATATGATAGTGGTTAACCTAAAAGAGTAAATGACTCATAATAGAATGGAATGAAAGAGTAGGATTCGTGTAGCCAACCCAAAATATTTGGGATAAAGGCTTTGTTGTTGATGTTGTATCCAGTACAAGGTCTGAATATCAATGCTCATGCATCCGAGTAAAAATCCTTTCTTCTACTAAAGAAAGTGATTCAAGTGTACGCTTTCTTCATAATTGGTTGGGCCCATAACCTTGTCTGCTATACATCTATGCACATGCCTGAAGACCCAACGCTGTCCTGATTCCACTCTAGGATCATGTAGTAACTAGTAACTTGCTAAAATTGTACTCACCTGTTCTGGTATTCAACAAACGAGCCCCAAACTAATCAAACTCCATAACCAATGGACTCCACTCCCCTTCTTAAACATATTATGTATGTGAGCCTAGCTCTGAAGTTAGTCATAATCGAGATTGTTATGGTGTTTTCAGTCGCCAAATTGTGATATCTTATCAACAACAGACAAGTATCTCACATTATGCCTAATTCAGTCAACCCGACGCTTGGGACAGCCAGAGCCCCGATTTAGCCGACTCGCCGAGTCAACATCTCGTTGGGTCGGCTTGAGAGGCAATACTTGTCGGTCCTCTCGTCAAAAACGACCCATCACAAGTCTGCTCGACTAGTCAGCCGACATCTCACAAGAGTCGGCTCGAAAGGCGATACCTCTCGACAATACAAAAGGCGACTACAACCTCCAGCCCCCCGCTGATAGCGCGTCGACATCACATAAATGCTTAATATGCGCCATCATTTCTCCATCCCCAGCACTATTTATGGCACATCGGAGCACGCCAATTTCGCATGCCGCCTATCCCATCTCATTAATGCCGAAGTGACGTCGCTCATTCCGTGACCACTCCACAGCTGATACCTGTAAAGATAATGCTGACTCAGCCGCTAGCCCAGACTCGATCGAAGAGACCAAAATGCCCTTCATTACCATAAAAGGAAAAATTATTCCCAACACGAAGGTAGGCAATTTCTCTGCACTTTACCCCATTTCATTGTACTCACGAACTACGACAGTTCGCCATTTTCCCCCACTCAAGTACCCTGCTAACTTGATCGTCGGAGGAACAATGGGGAAATCAGACCCCGCCCTCTTACGAGTTGCTACACGTGCAGGGAAGAACAGCCTAACTCCAAAACAGATATTCGAAGAAATTAGCGGCCCCTAATCAACCCAGTTCCTATCAATTTATCTGTGTGATTATATAACATCAACAGAAATCATTATCTGATAACAGAACTTATATGCACCACTTGAAGATGTAACATGGATCAATAATGAGAGAAAAATGCATCTCTCATTTGCCACCTTAATGAAAACAAATGTTTCCTTGAAAAGTACACTTAGGCCACCTCAGCCACAGTAGGTGAACAGTCTATTCAAGAGTCTATGCTACATATCAAGAACAAAGACCTTAAACACTACAGTGGATGGAATTTCCTCTAAACATCAGGTGTCCTTTCACCCATGCATGCAAGTAAGCACAAGTCAGCTTAGACCTCAAAATCAAATCCAGCTAAATTGTGTCCTTTAGCACCCTTCAGATAGTTAACTACCAATCTACTGTTACTATTGAACTTGAGCCAAAGATACGATCAGGTGACTCACGCCTGAGCGCCAATTGTACGCTCATCTAGCTAGTGACATTTACAAAGAGAAAACTGATGCCACAACTAAAATAGCTTTTATTACCATAAAGTAGCTTATACATATATAAACAATAAGAGCTAAATAAAATTTTAAAATCAAATGAGAATTAGTTGAAAACCTACTTCTTAACAACCTTTAGTGGAATGATTAATCATGATACCCTCTCTGTTTAGAGGCATCTTCTAGATCTTGATCAGACTCCTCTAGGTTCAAGTTATAGCAGATGCTACTATCATGTTCCCTCAATTCAAAAGAATGTCGTCTCTAAATAAATGGAAGTTCACTACATGCAACAAAATCCTATGTGGGACGACCACATGAGCCACAATAATATTTGTGAACTATACATCTATGATCTGATCAGGTTGATGATTCCTGAAAGAGCTATTGACCCAGAATTAATTATATTGCTTCTGTAGCAATTATCTACATCAGGTATATGCGTATGGACAGGAAGCACGCATTAGTAATTACAAATATATAATAGGAAATCTCTCCAGAAAAGCATCAGGTAAAGATTCTACGACTAATGTTGACAAGCTCCTCAAGCCCATGACTCCAACTTGTGAGGTTAGATGTGCATGTGCGCCATTAGCTGATTGTTTTTGAGAAGCATATAACAATCAAGAACTCTTAGTTTTAACAGACTCAACAATATTGACAGTGTGACCATTCCGTTGGTCATAAAATCATGCCCAACAATCAATGTGCCCGAAGACACCAAGCATAGAATGTCACATGAAAGACTCCAAGTACTCAGCATTTAAAATATCTACTTCAGCAGTTCAAATCAGAGCAGTTGCACGAGCTAATTTTCCAAAGATCAATGAACTATTTATGATCATTCTTGAACCTGGACAAAATGTTAACAAATGAAGGAGCAATGGTGGTGGTGAAGAGAAAATATCATTGGCTACATCAGACCATCATTTTTCTTCATGTCAAAGAGCACCCTACCAACAATAACTTTCATAGTATTTTTAAGCTTCTAAACTTACAGGCAACCTATATACATAGTAATAAGGTCATAAAACAGCAAGCAAACTACCCCACCTCTCACATATACAAAATCCAAAAAGCCGACACACTAATCACCACACAAGTACACCTTTCTTGTACTCAGAAAACTTGATCCATTACATGGATGCATGAATTGAAATACTGAGATAAATAGCTGAGGAATTGATGGGAGGCAAAAAAGGTGATTCAAGCACCACAATGAACAACTGGAGACACGTAAAATGACAAGTACCTCCCTTAGAAGCTTAGCTTTGGAAACAAATAATTCATAAGGGCATGGATATTTGAAAGTAATGTATGTGGTCATGCATTGAGTTTTTGTTAGTACGGAAGAAAAATATAATGGCTTCTAACCAGTGTTTTAAAAAACGCCTTGGGCACCCGCCTAGGCGGAGGCAGTGCCAAGGGCACTTCAAAATTGGCTAAGCCACATCTAGCCACTGAGATCGCGTAAACGGGCACCCAGCATTAAGCCGCCCGCTTAAGCGGGCCGCCTCACTCTTTAAAAGAAAAAAACAGATTGGGCCCAAAATAGTTTTGGCCGGGGAAAGAGAAAACCTGATCCATTATGTAATTTATACTTAAACCAGGTTACTAAACACCCAAATCCGAACCCAAACCACATTAAAACACCACAAAAATCCTAATTCTCCATTCTCCTCTTTCTTAAGATCGCTGCCGCCTCCTCTAGTCGTTCCCTTTCTTGCGATCGCTGTCCCCACCTCCGTCGCAGCGAGCATAGCAGCATCCTCTCCCTCTCTCCTCTCCCTTCTCCCCTTCCACCACCACAACTTCTCCTTCATCTCAGCCCTCATCGCAGCCTTCTTGCAACCCTCATCGCAGTCCTCAATGCAGCCCTCGTCAAGCCCTAATTGCAGCCCTCTCCTCGAAGACCTTTCCTAAAGCCTTTCTCGGTCTCAACCAGAGCCATTTAAGGAGGTAATCTTCCATCATTTTTCTTTTTACTTCATGTAGCAGACCCTCACATCACTCAGCATTCAATAATTAGTTAATTAGTTAATTACTAAGCTCAACAGTTTATTATGTACTGTAGTGTTTAATTTATTAAGTACTTAAGTATTAAATTATTCATTATTTACTATTTTTCAGTTAGTTGGTTATGAACTTCAGACTAAATTATTTACTTTTTTTTGGTTAGTTGATTATGAACTTCAGATTAGCTTAATTGTTTACTAATTGCTAACTAACAGAGTTATAACTCACCGTATATTTACTATTTGTTGACAAGAAAAAAAACATTTAAACCCCTCGTAGGCGCAAACATTTAAACCCCTCGTAGGCAGGGCGCCCGCCTAGGAGCTAGGCGCTGGGTCCGACGCCTAGAGGCGCCTAGCATTTAATGTAACACTGCTTCTAATACCATACATGAAAGGAATTACCAGTATCATCCAGTAAACTAGTTTACAGTAGAATGAGTGTTTTGGGGAGGATTAGTTAGTATATCTTACTGTTTAACCCGCTTTGTATCTGTCTCAGTTTGAGATTGTTTCACAAGAGAATCTTCCCTTTTTTCAGATATCCCTTTGAAGTCTTGATTAGACTCCTGCTTCTGCTTCTCAACATTTGTAGTGACGTCAGGTTCCCTCAATGCAGTGGAGGATCTTATATTCATCCCTTTGTCCTTTGACAGTGGAACACCGCTTTGGTAGTTAATCATATTCATGCCTGATTCCCATCCTCCAACTTGAGCTCTAGCAGATGTCTTTGCTTCCCTATAATAATTTGCCCCGTGACCATTTGTAAGCTGATCAAATTCTGGTCTTCCCCATTGAGGTGCCGACCGAACAGCTTTGTGTCTATACTCCTCCTGGGCTAAATCACCTACTCTAGAGTACATAGAATTTGCATCCAAGTAAGCGAATGAGTCACTTGAGGACCTGCGATGAGCTACTCTCTTCACAGGAGTCTCTGGCTCATTAAGAAGATCATCAAGCCAAGAAGGTTGCTCCTCAATGAGAAAGCTCTCAGAGGACGTACGATGATGGTGTCTATGCCCATCACTTGGCTTCGGGATCAGTTTTGATCCTATTGAGCCATAGTCACCATAAGATGGAGAAACACTTGGAAATGGACATTTGGGGGGAAGGAAAGATTGCTTCCCTGAAGAAGCTTGGTTCCTGAAGTTGGTAGCCCCTTTCATATTTGCCTGAATACAAGATCCACAACCTGAAAATTTTCTACACAAGGTTATAAACTCGTATGACATTAACAAAAGGTTAATATTACTCTTGTCGCGGATCAGTAACTAATATTGAAGCTTCAAACTAATAGCAATAATGAGAAATACAACTATGGTTGTTGCTAGTGTTTAAATAATAGTAAGAAATGGGGGTTTCGGTAGTGGGTGTAATTTATATATAGGCTATTAAACCTTAGTGTCTAAGTATCAGTAAGAAAGGAGGTTTTTACTAAAATTAGACCCTAAAATGAGAAGGGAAAAAAACTTAATGAGGGGGTACTTGAAACAACTGAATAAATTTGAAGATGCAAAATTGCAAATATCTGTGTGCAACTTATTTAAAACAACTTAATGGATTTGAGCGTGTAATTTACAAATATGGACGTTTAGGGAAATTTGTACAAAATTTAGGGTCTAAAATGAGAGGGTAAACCCCCGAAAATGCACTAACAATTAGTATCGTATACAAAGCTTCAGTGCATAAAGATCCATCTTTTTGGCAAAAAAAAAATAGTAGAACTCTAGACAATTGTTAGTAAAAGAAATGCAACTGCTCTAACAGTGGATAAGATGCATGACAAATCAAACCTAAATAAAGTAAAAAAATTCCATCTAAAAGTACATAATCTTTAAGCAAATGCAGATTTAAAAATTGTACGGTGTAGATGAAAAAAAGGCATAAAAAAGGAAAAAAATAATAAAATAAAAAGATGAATCAAGAATAAATCTTTTCATTTATCACGCCTAAATATATGAAAATGGGAAATCAAAATCTAAAGAGGAAACGAATTAGATCAGTATCTTACTCTACAAAAAGAAAAATCGAAAGGACGAATCAGAGGCTGCACAAATAAAGACTAGAGCTCAGAAATTCGAACGAAATCCAACAGGAATTGAGAAAATCGAGAGAATGCGCTTACCAGTTTGATACAAAACCTAGCCAAGGATTTTTGCCCCTTTTTTATTTTTATTTTTATTTTTATTTTTTAGGGTTTGAGAGAGAGAAGATCAGGAAGAAAGAAGGCAATACTAGGCGAGATATGAGACGAATAAATGAATTTATCGTGAAAAACTCGCAGGTTGTTGGTACTTTTCTCCATTGAAGTGGTGGGCGTCAACTGTCAACTATTTTATTTAGTATTTTTTGGTCTGTTACTCCTTTTAACATTTTACCCGCTGCATAATTAGGATAAACATGTAATTTGCACATTGGTCATTGCAAAATGTTGAATTGAACCTTTCGATTTTCTCTCCCTTTTTTGTAAGAACTTAATGGATAGGTTGATTTCTTTTATTTTCCTACTTGGAAAGAAAATTTTCTGACATTTTTTTGCACCTAATCGTGATTGGTGCAATAAGAAATAAGCATGTATCAATTTTGAGTTATAATTTTACCTTTAGTTCATTTTTATTCTTGCTTAGATTCCATCTTTGCTCTTGAATCTTGGTTTCTTTCTTTTGTCGTGATATTTTGTCTTCTAGTCAAGAATTTGGGCAAGTCTTATATGCTTCAATTTGAACGTTTTTCAGATAAAAAGTCCTCCCTGTTAAATCATATGACACTTATATTACGATGAAACGTGAGTGTGAACATGACATGTCGATAAAATTTTAGCTCTTAGCCGCTTAGACCTAGCTCATGCAGAGTTACAAACAGTGACGGATTCAGAATTTTGTCCAAGCGTTATCTCAATATAATTTATCATAATTGTATTTCGAATCTAACATCAACAATTTACAATTTTATCTTTCTTAGTGGTGTCCTATCCTTCGAGTGTTGTCCAAGATAGTAAATACAAATAAAATAATATAAAAATATACGTATACAAAGCAAACAATTCAGTGGTGTTCTATAACACATGTAGCTTCGCTAAACACAACCTTATATCATTAAATAGATAAAAGTTATAAAGGAAGAGACACTCGAGAGAAAAAAAAAAGCTCATATAAGAAGCCCCTCTGCATAGGAGAAGAGATTCCAAACAACTTAGTTGAGTCCTTATATGTACACATAAAGACTCATTAAATTTTGGTGGAACTTGCAAACCATCTTGGTTCTCTTCACAAAATGTCTCCGTAACTTTTCAACCCAGTGCCTAGGATCACTAATGTTTGCAAATACAACCCCTGTAAAAGGAATCTCTAAGTTAACCTGGTCCTCTCGCTATCCTTGCATGTAATTTTGCACAGGGCATCAAAAAGTGGCAGCCAAGAAAAATAAAATAAAATTAAAAATTTTAAAAAAAAAATACTAGTACAGCTGCCTGCCACCCGAGAGGGGAAAAGGTTGTTGGCATGTCCCTTTGCTTATCTGTTCTTCTTCCTCCACGAGCTCGGCTATTGGCCAATCTTCCCATGTTTGTTGATTTGTTTTGGAAATAGGATGAGTAGATGACACCCTAGCTCCCACCCAACACCGTGCTTTCACGTTATTAACATTTAAACAAGTGGGATTACATAATAATTACGTCTTAATCTCGGAACAGATAAGAGAGATTATGATGTTTGCTTTTTTAAGATGGAGTTAGTATTATGTCTAATATTTGGTGACACTTGAAGGGAAATTACAAAATTTCTCACATCGCGTTTAGCTGTCTTTTGAGGGGCTGTTTGTTTGCGATTTGGGTAGGGGGAAAGCCTGCCAAAAGCTGCACTTTTGGCAGGCTTTTAGCAGACTTTCCAGCCATTTCCCCCTAAAAAACCCATTTCCAAACAGCCCGTAAGAGATTTTTCTTGGTAAGCGCCTACTCAAGTGGGTCCTTTTCAGACGTGGATTTCTCCTACAAAAATAATGTTCTTGGAATGCTGTACTTTAAAAATGATCGAAATATATTACAACCCATGAAGTGGCAGTGAACAAAACATTCCCTAAGCTTTATCATCTTGCTGTCTTTGCTTTGTCCTGCTGTCTTTTTTACCTCTGATAACTCAGTTCGCTATATAGAACCCAAAAATCATAAAAACCGTAAAAGTCATATTGTAACCTTCTAACCGTCGGAATCACCCACCACCCACCGTAGGAGGCATTGTCTTGCTCTTCATAGTTTCATAACATACTATGAAGTATCGTTTTCTTGCAATATGATAATGTAGGAAATGCTATCGTTTAACAAAAAACATTACTCATTTCATATCATTTACATCTAGCATACACCATATAAGATTAGAAGCACTAAAGGACCTTAACCCTTCTGGCATGAACAACACTCCTTACGGATCCCCTCATATCCTTAAACTTGGATTTCACTAAGCCGTCACTTCTGCAGTAGAAATTTCAACAGTGGTTTTCTAACTTTGAAGCAGATTGCACCACCGAGCAGCTAGGTAAATAATCATGAAATAATACGATCCCCTATCTCAAAGTATATAAACCTGTTTTCAATATCTTTTTTAGACAACGCAATAGAAAAAATTAAAAGTAGCAGCCTAGAACCTGCTCGCAGACGTTCAGATTGTAAGGAGAGTTAAAACGAATCCTGATCATAAATAAATATGGAGTTAAATTTCTTCCTTAAAAACTGAATACATATTGCCCCAGAACCCCTCTCGGGGCCAATAGAAACTTTCCGGTGCTCAAAAGTCGTCGTCATCCTCCTCAGCAATGTGCTTAGCGAGCTCCTGCTCCTGCTGCTGCCTCTCTCTCCTCTTCTCAGCGCTCTCCTTCTCCTTATGTGAATTCGGAGGAAACCTCAAAGCCTTAACCGCTTCGTTATGCATATTCAAACAGAAGTCAATCCTAGTATTGAAAGCAGACTGAGGCTCATTGGTCGAGTACACATCTCCAGTCTCCTTAGACACCATCCATCCATTCGCATGATCGATGGCTGCATCGATGGCTCCATCTCTGATAGCCTTGGCTACAATACTCTCAGCATCTGCTATTGGGTTTTCTGAGTTCAATCTTAGTTTACTGGCTACATCGGCTAATGATATCTGAGAGTATGAGATGCTGATGTTTCTTAGCCCAGTTCTTATGACATTGTGCCGCAACCTCACTATTAGGTTGTGAGTTCTGTCCAAACTGAAAGTGGATGAGAATTTCTCAGCAACTGAGCGGAATAACTCCAGGTCACCAATCCTTACAGCCTACAAATTTCAAGTTAATACTAACTGAGAGGCTTGCAAATCCGTCACCATTTCTTTTAGTTAATTGTGGATAGACCCACTGTACTGTCACCCAATTGCAGATGGACCCCCTATTTCTATTGCTGCAAATATGGCCCGCCCCCCCCCCCCCCCGATGGGGTTTTTTTTACTCTACTTTCCTCGTAGAAAAAGGAAAAAAAATTAACAAATAGTCCTTCTGAAGGTAAAAGTGTCAAAAAAATTTCAATCAGGTGGTCTATCCACAATTGGGCGGCAGTAGATGGCTAAGCTCAATTAACCCTCTTTTTGAGTAATAATTACAGATAACCACTAATCACCCCTCAATTCTTTTATGAGCACGTATCACCCCTGGATTGCATTTTTGAGAAGCATTGCAGATACCCCTCCACCGAAAAGACGAAATAAATAGATTGAGGGGTGATAAGTGCTATTGAGAGTTCAGACGAGAGAGGTTACCCGATTTAACCTTTTCTTTTTTGTTGTAAAGTTGCATACTTACATTTGTTAGCTCAAAGTAAGGTGTAAGCGCCTTCTTCATTCCTTTCTGCATGAAGACAGTTCGTTCGGGGATCTCGCCCAGCAGAAGGCGGACGATAATAGCCCACTTGTTGCATTGAATCCGGAAGCCTCGGGCTGCAACTGGTGCTTTCCGAGCAGCTTGGAGGAGGCTCTCCTTAGCATCAGTATATTCTAACTGAATGGTCCTAATCTTTCCAAGGTAGAATAGGTACCGACAGAACTGTCAAAGGTAGATAGCAGTGTTAGCGTCTATATGATTATAAGGTAAATGCTCAGTATCACAGTTCTTTTAGAGGCTTAAATTGGGGTAAGTTTCACAAAAGCCCCCATAAACATTGGGAGGTTTCGTCATAGAAATGTCCTAGAACTTACAAATCCAAAACCCCTTCAACTATTGAAAATTCTCAATAGCGGTGTTAATAGATATAGAGTAAAAAGAATAAATATAAAAGTTATAAATAGTAACCGTCATCAGTCATGGCACTTGTGTGATACAAATTCAGGAGTATTGCTATAATTTATAAAGTTCAGAGGAGCTTATGCATAACCCTCCAAAGTTCAAAAGGGTTTGTTAAATTAACCCCTTAATTTCATAACAGAACTTTAAATGAAGCAGAGAATGTGGCAACAAATTTGCTCCAAAAGCACAAATTCAGAGAAATGAAAGGATAATTAACTTGGGTTAAAAGCATTGCCTGTTGATTTGAGTGTGCCTCAAAGCGGGGTGCCTTGGACCTCAGCTTCTCTGCTTGATCATACAAGTTGTAATGGAGGTAGTTGCGAAGTAGCAAATTAAGAAGGGTTTCCTGCATATACACTAGTTAATATATACCAAATACATATACTGTGTTGTATGAAAACCTTTTCAAAATGAGTAACAGACCTGACCAAGTTCATCACGACGAAGTGTGGCCATGCGGTGCAAGGCAAGTAGATTCCTGAAATGAGAGGAAAGCAATGTTAGAGATGAACACCTGCGTAAAACAAAGAAATCTATTCTGAAATCTGACTTACCCACGAATTTCAGCCAGGCTATCTGTCAATTCATAGCTGTATGAATAATAGAAGTATAGACGAGATGCTAAAACATCTACTGTTCTTCTATTCATGTTCTTCAGGCGAGCAATGCTTGCAGAAGAACAAGCTTTGGCCTGAAGGAAAACAATAAGAAGGAAACATAAATATAAATATCTGTTTTCATTATCACAAGGTCGGAAATGTTCTTCGTTAACAGAAGATACCTCATCATATCTCTTTTGGTCTATCAGAAATATCAGTACAAGCAGGTAGCAGTAGATCACAAGCTCCGGCACAGCATGCTTCCCAGAAATTTGAACGGCCAGTGTTGCTGTATCCACATCCATTTCATGCTCATCTTCCTGAATAGATAATATCACTATGTATCAGGAAATACCACATGTGCATTAATTAAGCTTAACCAGATACTTTGATCTTCGATTACCATGTTGTTCAAAATGAAGGATGACTCAAATATTAACTACATAAAAACTGCCCAACAAATGCAAGCTTATCAAACAATGAAAAGGGGCCACATAAAATAGGGTAGAGTGGTTATCTCAGACTGCCCATAAGCCAAAAGGAACTTCATAGATCAATACGCATAGAGGTAGATTGATGATATATTAAGCAGAGATACTGTAAGATTCAAGTGAAATGGAAGGAAATTTAAGAATTCATTCTAGGTGCAAAAAGTTAATCACTGAGTGAGAGAAATTATGAGCAATACACATTTCTGCCTGTTCTTAAAATGAAAAGGTAAATACAACTCAATGCTAGGAAGAAAGAGTATTGTCCATTTTCTACAAGTTTCAAGGATCAAAACATAATTTACTTTACACAAAAGTTGAGATGGATTAATTATCCAACAAAAATTATAAAGAAATTATCAAATCATGATGAGAAAAGACTAACAAACACAACAGATCGATCATAATTTTATGATTTGAATAGTTGTAAATACAAGAGAACTGGTGAGGAAATCATAGCTCATAATACTCGTACGAAATGTTAAAGAGGTTCAGTGAAGGGACAGAAACAGATCTTTCTGTAAAAGCTCCTTACCCCAGAGCTTGCCTTCATCAACAAACCCATGAACACCAATTTTAATGTACTCTCTAGAAATATGCAATAAGCATATCATAAATATTCATGGGGTGTAGTCGATAGCTATAGTTGCTTGTCAGTGAATTAGTGAAAAGGCATTTACCTTTAATTTTAGCTCAAGATGATAAGGATAGTAGTCAGTTATGAAACCTTTGCTGTCCATTTATTTTTCAATTTCCCCGCTATTCCTAATTTCTTTTTCTTTGACTTTCACGATTTATTCAGCAAATATGACTATCAACCAGCACTAGAAAAGTGAAGAATGTTTGACATAGTCTGGATTAAGGAAAGATGTAGAAAGCCCGGAGTTATCAATTATCAAGAGAAATCCAGCTACAGTAAGTAAATCGTGACACAGCAGTTCAATCTCAAATAACAGAAATGAAGGATATGAACCTTCAGAGAACAGCATAGGTAGTCAAAACCTCCTCAATGTAATGCAAAACAGGTCGCAATAAATTGACTGACAGTAAGCCAATCATGACTCCGCAGTTCAATCTCAAATAACAGAAATGAAGGATATGAACCTTCATAGAACAGCATAGGCAGTCAAAACCTCATCAGTGTAATGAAATAGTCACAAAAAATTGACCGACAGACTAGCAGGTGGTCTCCAATAAACTCCCCATTGTATTTTGAAAACACTTTTGAAGAAAAACGCCATGGTGTGTTATTTCAGAAAAAACACAACAAAAATTCATCATGGTATACAAACATGCAATAAGTTATTTTTTAAAATTCCAAAGCGTCAACACCTTCTTTCAAAATACCCGTCATCCATCCCATAAACCCATAAAGTCATTCAAATAAAGAATCATGCTTTCATTCCCTTTCTCAACCACCACTAGCCCCCTCTCCATTGAGTGACAGGGGAGCACGAACAGAGACAGGCAAAGTAGGCAGTGGGGAATGGTGGAGGGACGGATGGTATTGGTTGAGGAAGGAGATAGAGTTATTATGTATTACATTTTTAATCTATTCCAAAGTGATGTTGCCTCCTCAAAAAAGTACCCAAGTTATCTATCCCATTAGCCCATGACATCATTGACCCAAAGAACCACCGCTATCCCCCTTTCATTGAGTGGCAGTGGGGCACCCATGAAGACTAAGGGGGCATGAATGAAGACAAAGGCAAAAGTAGGTGACAAAGGAGGGAACACGGTAGTGGTTGAGCAAGGAGATAGCATTATTACCTTTTACTTTTTGATAAAAATGGTATCGTTATTCATTAAATTGTTGCCTTCAATGTGTACTCGGTATACGCTAAGAAATACCCAGTGTTATCACAATGCAAGGCGGTGGCGAAGCACCCCGTGTTCGATGTGTCAGCACCTTTTGCACCTCGCAAGCACCATGTGCTTCTTGCAGGGTGCATGCAAAACATAGCCTCGTATATTTTTGTTATTTAACATTTCAATCGGGTCATTGTACTTGATAACTCTATCCCAAAAAGGAAAATAAACTCATTAAGCCTTTTTAGTAGCTTGATTGAGGACCCTAAGTAATTCTCGTTTATTATTTCAGTTTGCTTCATTAGTCTTGATTTGACTTCTGATTTGGAAAATAATGAACTTTCCTACTATGTTGGATATGTTAGCATTAGGCATTAAGACTTCATTTTATGACTTGGTGATAGATATTATTTATTTTGATACTTTTTTTATGTGAACATTCATAAACATGTTCTTTTGTGCTTGAATATCTATCTCGAAAAATTAATGTGTACGTGTGCGCCTAGCTTCACTCAGGCATTGTGTTGCGCATGTGCATGTAAAGCAACTTTGCACCCCGAATTGCGCCTCGTACATTGATAACCCTAGAAATACCTTTTGAACATAATAGTTATCTTTGTTCATAAGACTATAACTTTTTGTACATAATGTGCAATATTTCCTTATAAAATTGATACCTTTGCTCATAAAATATCACCTTGGTTTGAAAAACGATTAGCTTTGTTCATTAAAATTTTTCTTTTCACATTTCTCTAGTTCACGCTACGAAATGTCACTTTGTCACAAAATTATTATCATTATTTATAAAATTGATATTTATGGTACATAATATACACCTTTGCGCATAAAAATATCATATTTGTTCATAAAACTTTACTTTTGTCCATAAAAATAATACATTTGTTTATAAATTGTTATCTATGTTCATCAAAGTGATACTTCTTACATTTCCTTTGCTCTACGCTTTAAAATGTCATGTTTGCTCATAAATTGTTGATTTTTTATCTTTATTCATAAAACGCTTACCTAATTATATAAATATGGATCATTGTTTATAAAATGATAGGGAAGGATATGCAACGCCAAAGGAGAGGCCAGAGGAGAGGTGATGATGGAGGTAGGCAACAACAACGGAGGAGAGGCAATGATGGAGATAGGCAATAGCGAAGGAGAGGTAGTTGCAAAGAGGGCGAAGCGGGAAGAAAGTGGAGAAGCAGAAGCTGGTGAGGAGAGACGACAATAGATGCAACCCCCTTACTAAGCCCAAGTAGGTAACATATTCCTATTTGACGTGATGTAGACTTAAGTAGTCCATGCTTGCTAAGACACTTTGAAGGCTTGCCTAGGCACCTAAGTAATGCTAAGGCTTAAGCCCCTCAGAGTTATGAAGGAAGCTGCACGGATCAAGCGCGGGAGGAATTGTAAGGTCTATTTCTAATACAACAAGGAACATGAAGAAAATGCACTCAGTACAGTCATGTCAAGAGAAAGTTATCATCGTCGATCTTCTATAGCATCTTTGATGGTATTAATCGACTGCGACACGTTTGACCAGAATCCTGACATACGAGCGAGCATGCAATGTTTAAAGGATGTAAGAAGAATTTTAGAGTAAATTACAAAATCTTCATCCATAATACCTTTCAAAAAAACTCATCTAAAAACTCTCTTTAAAGCTCTTTATTTGTAACTATTAATGAAACAATTAAATTTTATAACGAAAGACATCTAAAAATACGTTTGCACATGGATAATTTTTTCCTCTTCTATTATAAGATGTAATTATATTTCATTAAGCAACATAGGTACAAAGACTTTTCTAGAAAATTTTTAATATGAAGAGATTTCTTAGAATATAGGTTGCGAATAAAGAAGTTTCTTGTAAGTTATCCCAAAATTTACATCATGTAACATTACATGCATGCTCACAAGCTACACTTCTGTCAAACTTGCTTCAGACAATTAATATCATCCAAGAGGCTATATAAGATCAACAACGGTAACAGACCCTTGGCATGGCTTCATCAAGAGCACATTTTTCATGTTTCTCATCGGACTAAAATGGACCTTAAATTTATCATCCGCTCAATCCGTGCAACGTCTGTTATAACTTAAAGCAGTACTACAATTGCAGAATATCTATTTCCTCCGTCAAATGAAACGTTTATTAGAGTGGTATATGCTCTCTATAACACAAAATTTGTGATTGATAAAGGATGCCTTCAAAAGATTATAAGGATATAAAAAAATTTCAAAGAGATGGGCATGATTTTAAAAATTGCTCATTTATGCTACATGAACACACATCAAACCCCCTTTGCACCAAGAAATGCAAGATACTAGGTAAACGTGTTTTGACATGTCAGCATGTCTCACTTTAAACCAACCTGGAGATAGTTACATCTGGGCATTATAGTGTTTAGCTCTCATGAGCTATATGATTAGAGATTTAGACTTTACATATGTAAAGTCTCATTCAAGCATGAATCATGCGCGTATGTCACTTTAAGACCGTGCCAACAAATGCATGAGACATTAATATCCTAGACTTTTAAAGGTTTTGCATACCCATATATTTGACTTTTTGCGTCCACCTCCTATTTTCATGCTTGAGTAACATAGTAGCCCATATTATAATAAACAATGTGGCGAAAATTCACGATGGCTTAGTGGCACATATCAAAACACATGCAATTGGACAGCCATGACTTTGCCCAAACGAAAGGAAAGAAAAAGAGTACAGGTGCAACTCCAGAAAAATAATTAAAATACAAACGATAAGAAAATGAGGTAAAAAAACTTCAAGAGGAGGAAATCCAAGTCAAAGGGAAAGGATAAGAAGACAGACTATGAAGAGCCGATAAATATGCGAAGAGAACAAGAGCTTCTACCTAAAATAACTTAAGCTCACAGAAGTTGCAAGTTGATGTTGATGTTTGTTTATAACAATTTTGTCAGATCACCTCATGGTCTGGAACAACGTAAAAAACCCATTATAAAATTGCATCAGCTAGACCAGGTGCTAGAGGGTTTGTTTGTAGGCAGCTAATATGTACCAAAGCGAAGATTTGCTTGAGTCTTAAAGAGGTCAACAAGGGAAGGGTGTAGAGTTTCTAAGAAATTAGTGTTATCTCTACGAAATAGTGTATATTAGTAACTACAAATAAAATAAATCTGTAGCTTATACCAAGGAAGAGGAGATCTAACACCCTATTTAGATTGGGCGTAAAGAGAGGTAAGAGACTAAGAGAAACTAAGTGAACCATAACTCTGTTTGGGAATTCATTTGAGGGGGTTAATGGAGGAAATTTTAATTAATGTGAAAAAATGAGATTCTGTTTCCTCCAAATTTGGGTGAAATTGATACGAGTTGCTGTGCGAGCACTCTTGATCGCGGAATTATCAAGAGTGGGTAGAGAAGAAAACAACTGAAGAACTCAAGAGTTTAATTAGGGCGAAGGAAAATACCTTCTCTAGATTATGAGAATCAATTGGATTTACAAAATCTCACTCTCACAATCTCTCTAGATCCCAGAACAACCTCTCAGATCTCTTTTCTGATTATAAACTGAAATCCTCACCCTAGAAAAGTCGTGTTTCTATTTATACTAAACAGAAATCCCAACTGGAGCAGGAAACAGACCCAGGCCCGGATCCGCTACGCGGTCGACCGCAGTGCCCAAGGCGGTCGACCGGCCAGAACATCGAATTCTGGAAAATCGATTACAGGGTCTTCCGGTCGACCGCAGCGCCATCATCGGTCGACCGCTCAAAATCCCGAGACATAGTCTGGGCCTGTGCACGAAGCGGTCGACCGCCGTGATCACGCCGGTCGACCGGACAGAGTCCAACTGTAATTCCTGCAGTTTGATGAATCCTTCGACCTTGTCGCCTCCAATGGCCTCGTCCACGACTCCTCTGCTCTATTCTCAAGATACCATGAGAATCATCTATCCTCAAGTTCCCATGAGGATCGCTAAGCTCCCGAAGAGAAGAAGATACACCCGTATCAGAAATTGAGGCAAAGGAAAATTATCAAAAATAGATTTTCCAACAAACAGGGACAACCTTACACTCCCAAGAACAAATTCAGCGGTTGAGATTGAGTTGAAATTCTCTTCCCTTCCCTCTATTAAAGTTCCTAAATGGGGTGAAATAAGTACCCCTCGATTCTTCTTATTAAATTCCTCGATAAGATTATGCTTTTCCTTATGTTTCTTATCCCCCCCCCTCACATCCCTTCCCTTCCCTTAGTGAATTCCCAAACACATTGTATTAAGAAATGAAAATGAAAGAAAAGAAAAACAGAATGTTCTTCATGCATTAAAGTTAAGGATGAAAGCTACGCGCTCCATTAATTGCAAAGTGTGAAAGAAGACAGGTGGGAAGAAGATATTTGAGAAAGATGAGCACCTTTATTGAAAAGTTAACATCGATAAACCATCAGGGAGCATCAGACACAAAACAACAGCTCAAGGACAAGCTTCCATATGTCCTGGAAAATTTTGCAGGTCTCAAAAAGCTTTCTAACATTAAGGGGTATAAATGGCTTCTCTCAAGCAGCACAACAAAAGCTTATGGAAAACACTCATTGTATTACAACTTGAAACAACCAAATTTCAGCATTAACAAACATGTTGAACCAAAATTCACCATTGAAACCTGATGGCAATGCAATAGGAAAAATCTAAAAGATTTAAGATGAGGAAATTGCCATTATGATTGTAATATGTGACATAAATCATGACAAAATCAGAAAGATGGGCATAAATGAGCAGCCTCAATATTGCTTAAAGCAAGCATTTCACCCTTTCAAAGAAAAAAATTGCTTCTATAGTAAATTTGGGATATTTAATAACTGAATAAAGGGCTTAAGATGGGAATGAGCGAGACAAGCTTATGGCAAGGCACTTACAAAATCTAAAAAAGGTTCAAGATTGGTGAACAAGCCAAAAGCAAACGGTGATGACACAAAGATGTGGGGAGGAAATACCAGTGTCAATACAATTTGTATTAACTCACAAATCATTACACAACACAATATATTCTTAAATGAGCACACGGTTGTTTGCCATTGCTTAATTACAAGTGCTTTCGCCTCTGTTAAAACAAATAAGTGTTATTGCCAAATTTCAATCTTGTAGAGAAGCGCAAGACAAAGCTACAAACTGGAGAAGCCGTTTTTTGGCTTCTCTCAACTGAAAAGGACAATGACCCATGTGACAGTTCCTTTTACCTCTCTTGTTTCTCCTAGCAATTTCTTTTTAAAAAAACTTCTTTTAACTGAGCTATTTCTCTGTGATTGTTGTTTCACTCTCATGAACTTTATCTAAAATTCCTACACTCATTCTTATCCAAACTTCTTTTAAAATACCTATTTCAATTATTTAATATCACCAAACACGTTACTTATACAACAAAAGCTCTTCCAAGTGATAATTTTTTAATAATCTTACTATAGGACTTGTCCGCAAACAAAAGCAACACCAAACACAATTATTATCCCCACAGTTCCTACTTACGTACTTACAATTGCACAACCTAGCGTACAGCCATGAATATCTCCTATGACTGACACATAGAACGGGCTAGACAGTGTTATGTGTATTCTTTTATGCCTCCTCTACACACAGGATATCACAATGGCTCAAGAGATCAAAGGATAACTCTACTTGCATTTTTGTGATCAATGAAAAAGGTGCATACACCAATTGCATGGTCCTCTTTGTCATCGAGGTCCATCTTCAAGCAACTACAAGATCAAACAAAGTAGGTTATCCAACTTAAATAACCGGTTCAGTTTTTGTAGACTTGTCATATTTATTGTTGAAGCTGGCCTAAATCTACAATGCCTGCCTGCAGAAGATCTACGTTTATGAAAGAAGTTTCCTTTGATCATCTCAATGGCCCCTAGTACTTTTCACAATGCTACATACTGGCAACAGATACAAGTATCTCCATCACGGATCACAATGAAAGTAGAATCTCAATCCCAGGAGATCTTGTGCCTACATTGTAGGCAACATGGCCAAACTAAGGACGCCGACCAAACCCTAGACCGATAAACCTGCAACCCAAATGTGTAAGTCTGATTGCACCATAACACTAACATAACCAATTAGGTTTTGCTACATCTCTTAGAGATGCCCAAGAGACATTTGATGCAATATAATAACCTAATATCGTTACTGTGTTTTCTTTAAGATCAGTTGTATTCCAATCAAATCAAAGAGACTCAACTATATTTCATCCAATTAACCTTCAACTATATTCCCGAGTTCTCAAGATTTAACCTTTGAAAGATACGAAGACAGCTTAGAAAGCGAATCCGATCCCGGAGCTAGGGCAAACGAGATGAACGAAGACACCGCCGCCGACGTCAGGCTGCGGCGGAGCACGATCGTCCGGCGAACGGCCCGCACGATTCGCCGGACCTCCTTCGTGTAGGCGCCGGTCTCGATCATCGACGCGATCTCCTTCAGCTCTGAGACAGGAATCAAACCCAAAACGATCAGATCTACGAGAAGAGCCAAAAAAAACTAGGGTTAGTGTTTTAGATCGGTACGCTGGAGAGTGGAGACGGAGGGCGTCGCAGGGGACTGTGCATCGGTGGCCGGTGACGGTGACGCCGCCGCCGGCTGATCCTTCATCTCAACGTCTTCGGCCGTCATGATTCTGTGTTTTTTATTTCGGTGGGGATGGAAGAGGGTGAGATTTTGGTTCTGAAATAAAAAAGAGGCAAAGGAGGATTATCATATATATAGGGTTAATTGTGAACGCATCCCCTGAAGTTTCAACGAGTTGCACTTACTACCCTTATGGTATGTATTGTTGCATTTACACCCCTGCGAATTACAACAATAGCTTTCCCTCACGAAAACCTCGAAACTTATCCTTCACCTTATAGTTTCATCTCTCTTCCCGTTTTTTTCCCCAAATTGACAATGACCACTGTAGGTTGTCTAAAAAATTACTGCAAATAGCTGATTCTCATCAAACACCGATGATGAAAGTTACAATTTGACGGCTTCCAGAAGGTTACAATTTAAAAACTTTCATGTGGATCGATGAAGGTTATAATCTGACGACCTTCACAACAACCGATGAAAGCTCTAATTCAATAGCATTTACAATCAACACTGGGAATTACAATCTGACGATTCCCACATTTCAGGGAGCTAGAGCGAAGATTACAAAATGACGATCTTTGCAATGCTCTGACAAAAGAGATTTCAAGTCAACAATATCTTTTGATCCAAACACAGAGCTCATTGTTGCGTTTTCAGCCCAAAATACAGGGTTCATCGCTGCGTTCCAGATCCAAACGCAGAGCTCATTGTTACATTTTCAACCCAAAACGCAGGGTCCATCGTTGTGTTCCAAACTCAAAACGCAGAGTTTGTGGTCGTGTTCCAAACTCAAAATGCAGAGGCTGCGTTCCGTACTCAAAACGCAGAGCTCATTACCGCGTTTTCAGGCTCAAATGCAGAGCCCAACTCTGCGTCTCAGGTCCAGAACGCAAAGTTGGTGACAGAACGCGGATTTTGTGTTTGACTCGTTCAAACACGAGCTGAACGGTTTCAAAACTGTTTTTCACGATTTGAGGGGATCACTCCCCCACTAAGGAGCAAATTAAGGGGGCTGTTATACCCCTTAATCCCCTATAAATACTAGAAACCAACCGAGTTCAGTATTTTTTTGGATCAATATTTTGGAGATCGGCACAAGGCTTCTTGGCAGAAGAAGGATCTCGATAATCTTCAGACCCTCGGAGTTGTTCTTGGAGCTTTCATCAACCTTGGCTTACAAACCGATTTTCGGTTAAATCAATCAACTCTTTTAAAGAGTTTAAACTCACTCAGAGTTCCCTAACTCGTTAAGAGTTTCACACTTGCAACGCGAGTTTGTCCAAGACTTCGAGTCAAGAGGCGAAGACAATGTTCCACGAGGTGAAGCGTTCGGATCATCAACGGAAAGCAAACTCGGCACGAACATCGAGTGAGGCATTCTATCAACACCACGAAAAACTCAGGTTAAACAAAGGGAATGGTCTCCGTCGATCCTTCTCTCTTTTGTATATCAGGAAACCGATCGAGAAGATTGTAATTTATTTTTTTAAGCCAGTTAGAGAGAAATTTGCATTGAGAGAATTGTAATTCATTCTTTTTCTAAGTCTGTTAAAGAGAATAATACAAATTTAATTCTCCATTTTCTTCTTTTAATTTTCCCATCAAACAAAAGATGGTGACTCTGTTGGGGACAAGCTTCACTGACGAAGAAGTGGTGGTGCAATCTGACGTCAACCTCGCTGGAACCACGGTCGAAACTCTTGTTCTGGAGTTTGATAAAGCCAAGTACGAGGAGATACTGTTTGTTAGAAATTTGATGTAAAAAGACAATGAAAGAAAATTTGACTTGTATTCTCTCAAAATCGATTACAATTTGGATTCTGATTACAAAAGAGAGGAGAATGAATTTGATTCTCCCTTTTGTTTAAAACTGGGTTCTTCACGGTGGCGATGGAGTACCTCCCTCGAATGCTCGCGTCGAGTTTGCTCTCCGTTGACGATCTGAACGTCTTTATTTACTGGAACGTGGTCTTCTCCTCACGATTTGACGCTGTGGAGAACTTGCGTGGTAGGTCTTAAAACTCTGACCGAGTTTAGAAGAACTTGCAGAGCAAGTTTGAAAACTTTAGATGAGTTGATAACTCAGGTCGAGTTTGAAACTCTATGAAAGAGTTGATTTAAACCGAAAGTTCGGTTAATAAGCCAAGGCCGAATAATCTCAAAGGCTTCAATAAAAGCCTTCCAAAATGATTCAAGAGCTCCTTCAAGTTGCTGATCTCCAAAGCTCCTTGCTGCTGCAGAAAGCCCCAAGATGCCAATGCCAGCCTCTGACCGAATCTTCCTTCGTCTATGAGAAAAATCCCCCCTTAACTCAATTGAGTTTCTGATATTTATAGGGGGTTACGAGTGGTAACTCCCCCCTTAATCCGCTCCTGAGTGGGGCGGAAATCCCTCAAATCGTGGGGAAAAAACGATTCTTGGAACTGTTCAGTTCGTGTTTGAACGAGTCAAACGCCTAAATTGGCGTTCTGGGCCTTAACTCTGCGCCTAAGCCTTGAGACGCAGAGTTAAATATCTGCTAGAGGTGGGAAACGCACAGGTCGCATGCGTTCTGGAAATTAGAGACGCACAGGCCGCTCATGTGCTGAAACTCAATTCTGCGTCTTGAGTTTTGGGACGCAGAGTTAGGTGTTTGTCGAAGAATGCACAGTTCGTGTGTTTTGTGCTTTAACTCTGTGTTACAGAGTTAGATGTCTGTTGGAGAACACACAGGTCGCGCTGTTTTAGAGATGAACTCTACGTTTTAGGCTAAAAATGCAGAGTTAGGCCTGTTTTAGGCTGAAAACGCACAAGTCGTGCTGTTTTAGAGACGAACTCTGCGTTTTAGGCTGAAAACGCAGAGTTGGGCCTGTGCGTTTTGAGGTTATAATGCTGGTTCGACCTGTGCGTTTTGACTCTGTAATGCAGAGGCGAACCTTAGGCGGGCTTGGCGAGCTTCAGGCTAAGTCCAATGTTCTGACGAGGTCCGGTCTTGCAGACGGACTTCAGAACATAACTTGCTACGAAGAACAGGTCATAACTTTCAAACCGTAAGTCGGAATTGGACGAATTATATATGAAAATCGGCTATCTCGACGAGACGGATCCATCCGAACCGAGCCAAAGGTTTTGGTTCGCTTCCTCCGTTTCACCAAATTCCTTACGGTTTGAGAGATATCTGTGTTCTAATATGAAGAGACCGTCGATTTGTAGTCTCTTTTGTTAGGGCGCCGCAAAGATCGCCACCTTGTAATCTTCGTCTTGGCTCCTTGACAATATGAGAGTCATCAGATGTGAAGGCTGTTGAATTGGGGCTTTCATTAGTTGTGGTGAAGGTCGTCAGATTGTAACCTTCTACGTGAAAGTCCTCAAATTGTAGCCTTCTGGAAGTCGTCAGATTGTAACTTTCATCATCGGTGTTTAATGGGGGATCAACTATCTATTGTGATTTTTAGACAGCCTACAGATACTCTCCTTTGGATCCTTTATCCCCAAGGTTATGCGTAAAATCCACAAAGTTTCCAATAAGACTAAAGCTCTAATCATTACCGAACCACCAAAGGAAGACCTCTCCTTTGGACCAGATCTCTCGGACAACCTCTCCTCTGAAGGAGTAGGCTCAGCCGCAACCGAACTCGTTAACCGAGTTGAAGGTTCCACACCCACGGCAACATGATAGGTATCGAGTCACAAGAGGCCTACCATCACAACTAACCTGATTAATACAGATGGTGATGTCGCTGCAAAAGCCTTAAAACAAGCTAAGAAGAATGTCGCTCGGCGAAGGAGGAGATCCCAATGATGAGTACAATTCCGAAAGAGCTGATCCTCCAATCAACGCGAGCTATCCGTTTTTTGTTGGACCCTAGAGGGGGGTGATTAGGGTCTTAAAGCTATAATAGTGCAATAAAAATTGAGACAAGCAACATACCACAAAATAAACAACTATAGAAAATGAGATAGAGTTAGAAATCGTTATCCAAGTGACGCGCGATGTGTTAACGAGGTTCGGCCCGCTGACCTACGTCTCCGCTCCCCACTCTCGAGGAGAATCCACTACACACCCCGGTTTGGAAGCCGGAACTTCTTCTACACAACGATCTTCACAAGATCTCACAACTACACAGTTGATCACCATAAGATTTTACTCCCACACGGTTGATCTCCACAAGATCAAGCTCTCAACAGTAGTAATGGTGTAAAAACTCTCTCTTTACAATGTCCCTATGGCAAGGAGAAAGATTATACTGAAGCTGGGAAGTAAAACTGAAAACAGAGGAAAACCAGGTTTTGAAAGTTTGCTCTCAGGAAAAACAAATCTCTGATTTTTCAAAATGTTTGGGACAATTGAAGAAGAAGGAGTATAGGGGGTTTAAATAGGCGAAAACACAGTAGCTTAAACCCATACCCAAATCCCCTAAAACCTAAAAAAATCAGCACCTGAAATCAGTACCAAAAAGACCGTTTGAGTAAGCGGCGGTCGACCGTGAAAATATCGCGGTCGACCGCGAGCTACTTTTAAGGTTCACTAAAATTCCAGAAACTATTGCGGTCGACCGTGACGGTCGACCGTGGGAATTTTCGAACCGACGGTCGACGGTGGCGGTTGACCACGAAAGTTTCTGCTGCCCACTCAGAAAAGAACACAGGCGCGGTCGACCGTGGCGGTCGACCGCGAACTGATACAAACAGATACTGTTTTTGAAACCTGTTTTTGACTCTATAAAAAATCTGTGAAATATTTGAATGACTTCCAAAATTTGTGAAACTTTGTAAAATATTTTTAACACTAAAAACAAATTCCGAACTGAAACGCGGTGGTGAATTCCGTTTGCTGAAGGTTGGAAACGCGGGGGTCGTCTGCGTTTTAAGAACTGAAACGCGAGGGTGAATTTCGCGTTTTAGGAGGAGCTAATGACTTATAGCTTCTTCTGTAGAGCGTTGTAAAGACCATTGTTCAGTAATCTTCGTCTTGGCTCCTTAAAAATATAAGAGCCGTCAGATTATAACTCCCGATGTTGATTGTGAAGACTGTTGATTAGAGCTTTTATCAGTTGTTACGAAGGTCGTCAGATTGTAATCTTCATCGATCTACGTAAAAGTCTTCAAATTGTAACCTTCTGGAAGTTGTTAGATTGTAACTTTCATCATTAGTGTTTGATAGGGATCATCTATTTGTTGTGATTTTTAGACAGCCTACATCTCTATTCCAACTTGATGGATAGTGGCCCATAAGACGATGTGCCATGTCTACCCCTTTTTTCTTCCCTTGCTAAATCTTAATCAAGACTGGGGTTGGTTACTTAGAATCCCTTGGGTTAAGAGTAACAAATATTCTAAGTTATCGTATTCAACAAAACACCTCTGTCAACTGTAAAATTCCTCCCCTGCTAAGTCTTAATTAAGACTAGGGGTTGGTTACTTAGAATCCCTTAAATTAGGAGTAACAAATTTTATAAGTTGTCATGTTCAACAAAATACCTTTGTTAACTACAAAATTCATCCCCTGCTAAGTCTTAATCAAGACTGAGGGTTGGTTGCTTAGAATCCACTGAATTAAGAGTAACGAATCTTCCTGTCAATCCTCTTTAATAGGATGATAGGTCTACAAACATCGTCAAGTTAACATTACACTTCTGATGATTTACATCCCCACGGAGTATGAATTTAGCTTGCATCACTCCTAATTCAAACGAGATTTAGCTTATTTTTATTTATTTATACCGTATTCGGTTTATTTGAAAGGTTCCGTAAATTACTATAGTAATTCAATTTTGCCAATTTTTTTCCCTTAGACTTTGTGCTCTTGACTATGGATCTTAACTGGATAATTTTTTGGTTAGAATCATTAGATATGGTTATATTTTGAATCTGAAGCGAAGATTCCTTTTTCTTAGTGTTCGTTGATTTTTTTGGGAAATTTTTATAAGAAGTTTTCAGGAATTGGTCATAAAGTAATTACTGTTAAATTATGCAATTTCCATGCAGTGTAATTAGGCTTGTATTCTTTTATTCTAATAAAATCCATCAATTTTAATCCTAAATTCATTATCAATAAAAGTGTAGACATAGTTTCTTAATTACTGTTTGATTTGTAGGAGATTACGGTTGTAGAGTTGGCACCAACACACCCTATCCGTTTGGATTTTCATATTAAATGGGTCAACTAGGTCCAAACGGATTGGATTTTTATAATTAAAGTCAATGAAAACTGATAATAATAGTTATATTTAAAGGAATATTTCTTTAAATCTAACCATTGTTAACCAGGGGACCTAATTGTAAACATTGTGATGATTTGAGGGATGTAATAGAAATTTCTATGATTATTGAGTGACTAATTTTTCAATATTAAAGATTTGTTAGTGTTATTTAAATATCTTTATGACTTTTTATTAGTTTATTTCATTTCCCCGAACTAAAAGAAAATATTTCTTAACCACCATCTTCTAATTTGTATTTGCTTTTTAATCCTTTTTATGTGTTAAAAATTATTTTTAAATTGTAAAAAAGTAACAAATAAAAAATTTAAACTTTATTAATCTATTAAATATTTAATTATAGCTACATAATAAATCACATATTCAATACATAGTCTAAAATATGGTGCTCTAAATATATCTCCAAATAAAATATCTATAACCCGCTTACCCCCAAAAAATTCCCCCAAATTATAAAATCACACCTTCTCTAAAATCCCTAACTTGTAATTACCTGAGCCATCTTGTAGGAATTACAAGGAAAAAGAGTTGATGAAGGCCCATCACAAGTGAGGAAAAAGGGGAGACCAAAGGGAAGCCTGGACAAAATTAGATGTGATGACATGCCTCCAAGCAATGCTCCAACTCCAGCATCAATTATCATTGGAAGAAGGAGAAAAGCTCCAACTACCATCACTAAGGTAGGAAGAGGTAGAGGAGGGAGAGGGAGAGGGACATGGTGCAAGTCAACTATGGATGCCAGAAGGGTTTGGTTTGTGGCAAGGACCACAAGGGGAAATGACATTTAGAGCTCCTGGTGACAGTCAAGTAAATATGATACAGTTAACAACTAATGCATCATCCTCACAAAGTGCACCCTCTCAGGATTTGTTCATGTAATTAACTTAACAAGACTACCGGTGTTTTGTATTTTGGGTCATCTAACATTTAACTTGTCGAGCCCCGCTTCCCAAAAATACTCGGGAATCAGAACGCGAACAAGCCCGTGACATATTAGATTGAGGAGAAATAAATACTAAACTCTTTCTACTCAATCTAATACGCTAAGCGTCAAAATAAATTGTAAAGTCGCAGGTCCACGATCACAATTAGCAAGAATATAATAAACAACTCAGAACAGAAATGATCCATATCACAAATAAAATATCATCTAAGACACAAAATCCGGGTCAAAGACGCCCTTATTAAAAAATAATCCAACTCAAGAAATATATAATCCAACAAAAATCGAAATGAAGTACTGTAAAAAAATCCATCGAGTGACTAAAAGAGATAACTAAGCTTCGGCTTCTTCAGCTCTGTCTGCAAATCATTCCTGCTGAGGATACTCTGGCTCTGGCGTATCTCCAAGCTGAACATATCCGTCCTCTAAATCTGACGTACAACCCGAGAGAATAGGAGTACATTAGCGTGCATGACACACAACAAGATCCCACAAGGGAGAAAAGAAACAGTCGAATAACTAATACAATGACAGATGCAACAATAGAAATGACAATAGAAACACGCAACTGAAAATCTAACAAATCAAAATGTAATCCACCTCTAGAGCATAATAATCATAAGGGGCCAACATCATACAATAACAGGGTTGAGTACTAGTCATTCTAAAATAGATCACTGGTCCATATCTCACATAGAATCAATGTTCATATTCTCGAATAAATGATTGTTCACAAATCTTCTACGTGCATCCAATACTGCTACACGAATCGGTCAGAGGACTACACGTAATCCGATTTCGACCTGGTCCGAACTCAAGCAAAACTCGGGTGACTACACAAATTCACTGACCAAAGTGACTACACGAATTCACTTTAGCCCAACAAACCAGCCTCAGTGACTACACAAATTCACTGGTGCGAGCCTGGAAGATACATCAACAGCCACATCCGATCACATGAATCAAGACTTTTCATCCCAACTCTTCTCGCTTTTCTAAGTCAACAAACATAACCTACACTAGACCTCTGGTCCACCTCCTAAATTTAGTCAACGTACACACACATGTCACTAAGTCTTGTTCATGACGCGCAAAGCCACTAAGTCATGAACTACTAATGGTTCTCAAACAAAATAAGGAACAATAAATAAAAACAACCAATCCTGTACAACGATGTCATGACATGTCACGTAATTAAATCCAAGAATTATAAATCATAAAGAATATCTATATAATTTAGAAAATAATCTTTTTTCAAAATAATTTATTTTAAAATTATTTCTCATTATAATAATCCAAAATATTCTCTTTTTTTAGAATAAATTCTTTAAATTATTTTCTCATATACTAATTCAAAATAAACCCTTTTTCAAAATTACCCATTTTAAATTATTTATTATTATAATAATTCAAAATAATCCCTTATTCCAAAATAAACTCTTTTAAATAATTCTAAAAATATTCTTTTTAATATTCACTCTTCCAAAATAAATTCTTTTCTCATTATAATAATAATTCTAAAAATAATATTTAAATATAATAATCTATTAATTCAAATAATCTTTTTATCAGAAAATAATTCTTATCCTTATAATATCAGTTATTCTCATCTATCATCAAACAATCCTCACAAATAATAACTAATCACAATCTAATCTACGCAACTAATTAATGATAGATATAAATATGAAATGATGAGTCAAGAGAAGCGAGATTTTGCCTATGAGGCCAAGGGTGAGATGACGACGATGAGACGATGGATCTAGCGGAGCTTGGGGCGGCTCGAGCGGAGGTCGAGGCGGTGCTGCATGGGCGTCGTAGGCAGTCGAACAGGAGGTGAAAGAGCAGGTGGCGAAGCGGTGTGGGTGAGAGGAGAAGGCGGAGGTGGTGGCTGCGGGCTGCGGGCTGGAGGGGAGGAGCCTTGGGAGGATCTGGGCAGTGGGTGGCGACGACGGGCTGCGAGGAGCTTGGTGGCGTGAGGCAACGTCGGGGACGAGGTCGGAGTGTTAGTAGAGACTGAGGGCGGGGGTGGTTCGGTCAGAAATAGCGGCGAAGTGAGAGCTGGGTGGAGGGCGGTGAGATCAGGGGCTCACGATCGGAGCTGGGGAGTCGGCGTGGTCGGGTCTGATGAGTGGAGGAGCTCGTGGTGGAGTTCAGGACTAGGTCTCCGGTGAGAGAGGAAGATGAGATCTGAGAGAAGAGAGAGATAAAGGAGGTGAGGAATAATTAGAGAGAGAGTGTGTGTGAGAGAGAGATGATACGAGAGGAGAGAGTGTGTGTGTGTGTGTGTGTGTCTGTGTGAGCTGGATATGATGATGAGGATAGATGGGAGGAGAGAGAGGACGTGGGGATGGTGATGGTAGAGGAGAAAAGAAAGGAAATCAAGAGGGAACATGATTATGGGAATGATTAAAGGAGATGAGGATTATTATGAGATAGTGTGACAACGAATTATTAATACTATGTACATAATAATATCAACATTTATAGTAATAATTAACCAAATAATATTAATATCCACTATTATTATACATTTTTAAAAAAAATCATAGAAGACCTTAGAGAATTGGAAAATGTTAATGCTCTTCATTTAAAAATAATATTTAATATTTTAAATACTAGAAAATTTTATTTAAATACGTATCAGAAAATTTCGGTTGTTACATCCTACCCCCCTTAAAACAAATTTCGTCATCGGGATTAAAATAAGAGCAGTGCACAACAACCCAAGGGTAGTGATATGTGATGTGAGATTCAACTCAACACATATGCAGAAGATTGAAAGTAAACCATATATCCATAAACAGAGGAGAATGTAAAATAATAACGACACAAGATAAGATATAAGATGTGACAGCTGAGATTCAACATACACATTACAGAGGTAGCCAAATACAATATTACAAAGCATCATTTAGATATAATATTCTATAAATAAAGAAGATAAGGGAAAAAAACATGAATAGGAATTCACATATTGTATATATAAGGCATAAAATATGTTATGGGAATACATTAGGCATCAATATCAAATATAAGTTATACATGCAAGTCAAATACAAGGTCAAACAAGCGGAATATAATAATAACAGTTAATAGTAAAAGGTGTATAATATAGATAAATAATGTATAGTCAGATGATACAAAATAAGCAGGAATAATGATAAAACAGAAGTATAAAAGTACGCAAATCATCAAGAGGATATATGTAACATAAGGTCACAACACATTGTGGAAATTGTGTGAGTAAATGTTAAATGAGAAAATAGATGTGTATGTGTGCGACATAATATATTATAAGTTATTCAAGACACAATAAAAGAATAATTCAAAAGAAAAATACAACATACAAAATATCACGTTCATTCACAGTGTGTATATATTAGAGTAATAATAATAATCAGAAGTGAATAGTCATGTAAACATATAAAGCAAATCAAGGTCAGAAGAAAAGTTTGGTATGTAGTATAAATGTTAAGAATAAGGTAAGTATAACATAAAGAGAACAAATATATATTTGAAAGAGATTACACAGGTATAAAGAAGCATATGTATTGTAAATTAAATAGCTGATACGTATCAAATTATAAAATAACACAATTATCTAGGTGCAGCCAAAAATATAAGTATTAGTCAAATGTAGCATAATAACAAGGAAGTCAACATCAAATATTCAATCATAAAAAAATATAATATCAACATGATATTATTGATATAATATCATAAGACAACACCTCACAGTGTTAAAATATAATCAATAGCACAAGATTGGCAAATATAACAAATATATAGCATACAAAAACATGATATTAAATTCAAACATTTGTCAATCTCTAGAATATATGATAAAGCATATCAACTCAACAATATAAATAATTAAAGAAGAGCATAAAGAAGAAAAAGATCTCAACAAAATATAAATCACTCATATGTAAGTAGATGATAAACATACATATATTGTAGACAAACATAATAGACAACATAAAGAGACATGAAAAAATTTTAAATCACAATAAAAATATCATACAATTAGTTAGTAGAATAGATATTCGAATATACAAAAAAGTATAATTAAAACAAACACATGAATAAAATTAGCAAATCGCATTCAACCAAATAAGACATATAATGCACAAATTCCGAAAAATAAAATTTTACAATTATGTTAAAAAGGTTCAAAGATAGTATTATAACAACATATGTTTAAAGCAGTCAAAAACATAAACACACGTAAAGAAGCATAGATATAATGATTAAACAATAGCAAACAATAAGGATAGAACATGATGATAAATATAATAAAAATAGTTGTAGTTACAATCAATAATTTTTAAGGGTAGATGGCAGTAAATAATTTTCATACAAGACATAATACTAAATCAAATATGAACATGTTTATATAATATAGCAAATATAATCAACATGTATATCAAGTGTTAAAAATGAAAACACATACATAATAATAAGCATATAAAAAGTCTGAATACTCATAGTACTAATCATGTTAACAAGATAAATTATGCTGAAAACAGTCGAAAAATATTACATGATAAAATAGACATAAGAGCAACAAGTAATTCAAAATAAACATATTACATAAAACATAATAAGAATGACATAATTATATATATTCGATAAACAATATGATAAATCAGAAATATTAGTAATATTCATAAGGTAAAATAATAAATATAAACAAGATACAATAATAATAATTATTACTATATAAATAATTCAGATATAGCAATATATTGCATAGTAGTCAAAATTACATAAATACAATCAGCATAAATATACATAAATAAATATGTATAATACATAAAACATGAACTATAGAATATAAAATAGATTTATAAACAAATAAAAATATAAGAAGGGCATAAATTCGTATAATAAAAACATCGATATATTTTAGATAAATATACCATGAATGATTGATGACATGTGAACATAAACAGTGATAATACATAAAACAGAACATGATTAGACAAAGTTGATACAAAAAATGATAAATGACTATAAATTAATAAAAGTATATATCGTAAATATAATAATATACATGAATACACTATAATGAAAAGAGAATAGTAAGTATAAAAGAATGAAAAAATAAAACACAACACAAGTAAACAAAAATAATGAATAGAGAACGAACAACAAACAATGACACAATAAGAGAAAATAAAATTCTAAAGTGCCATAAAATAAATACTAAAAAATAACATGTGTATACAATGTATATTGCCCATGTATTATTTTGTCATTTGTGGCAATATACATATCGAAAACGAAGCAAACAAACAACAAATATGCAAATGTACTATAAACAATTCATGAGTAAATACCATGCATACCCACAAACGCTATTTAGAATTATCTTTATACTAATTATAAAATAATAATAAGTAATGATACGAAATAATGTAACAAAAATGTATATAATTAGTAACTCAAATTCCAAACCTAACAATAAGAATAATATCTTAAATATCAAAATAGAAATACATTGCTCTTAGAAATAACAAAACCAATGTGAATATACTAAAACAACCTAACAAGACAAACTGACTGGTAAGAAAACTATGTATTGAAAATATTGCGAGTTGAATAAATAAAGAATAAGAATGTAATGCATATGTAGAATATTAAAATTATGAACTTATTAATGTATATCGCTAAAAATATGAACAATATACAATAACCTAGAGCATAAGTAAATAATAGATGATATGACAGAAAAAAGCACATATACAATGTAGATAAGCAAAGTATAATTAAACACAAGAAATTAATCTGAATATCAGTTATGTTATGTGATATATATGTGAAGTCTAGAACAATACGGAACACTTAATGAACATGATTTGAACAATTAAAAATATACAAGTAATGATTTTCATTAGACTATGTTACTTGTACATTTTTAATAAAAAACATACAATATAACACTGTGTGTGATACATAAAATAATATAATAAATAATACAAAAATTAATACAATCAAACGATACATACGTCAAATCAAAGAAAACATAGTGTAAAAATAATAACACAAAAAATAATGATTTGTACGAGGAAAGATAAGTTATACAAAGAGAGAGTAGTCGGGAAGTGACGAGACAAGAACAGTGGGAAGTTCCGGAGTCAAAAGTGATAAGGTAGGGACAAACATTTATCAAGATAATATAATAAGGGATTAAGTATAGTCTTACATATGAAATAATGATATGTGTCTAAATTATTCATTATATTCTTACTAGTGGAAACTCGGGACCGTGACCTGCATGGGCCACCATAAAAACCTATCACGCCCCGCTTCCTAAAAATACCCGGGGATCGAAACGCGAACAAGCCATGACATATTAGATTGAGAAGAAATAAATTGCGAAGTTACATGTCCCCGATCATAATTAGCAAGAATATAATAAACAACTCAGAACAGAAATGATCCATATCACAAATAGAATATCACCCGAGACACAAAATCTGGGTCAAACACGCTCTTATTACAAAACAATCCAACTCAAGAAATACATAATCCAACAGAAATTGAAATGAAGTATTGTAAAAAAATAAACTGAATCCATCAACTGACTAAAAGAGATAACTAGGCTTCGGCTTCTTCAGCTCTGTCGACAAAGCACTCCTGCTAAGAATACTCTGGCTCTCGTGTATCTCCAAGCTGGATATGTCCGTCCTCTAAATCTGACGTACAAACCGAGAGAACAAGAGTACGCCAACATGCATGGCACACGGCAAGATCTCACAAGGGAGACAAGAAATGGTCGAATGACCAATGCAATGACAGATGCAACAACAGAAATGGCAATAGAAACACGCAACTAGAAATCTAATAAATCAAAATGCAATCCACCTCTAGAGCATAATAATCATAAGGGGCCAACATCATACAATAACAGGGTCGAGTACTAGTCATCCTAAAATAGATCATTGGTCCATATTTCACATAGAATCAATGTTCATATTCTCGGATAAATGACTGTTCACAAATCTTCTACGTGCATCCAATATCGCTACACGAATATGTCAGAGGACTACACGCAATCCGATTTCGGTCTGGTCCGAACTCAAACAAAACTCGAGTGACTACACAAATTCACTGACCAAAGTGACTACACGAATTCACTTTAGCCCAACAAACTAGCCCCAGTGACTGCAAAAATTCACTGATACGAGCCTGGAAGATACATCAACAACCACATCCGATCATATGAACTAAGACTTTTTCATCCAAACTCTTCTCGCTTTTCTAAGTTAATAAACATAACCTACACTAGACCTCTGGTCCACCTCCTAAATTTAATCAACGCACAGACACATATGTCACTAAGTCTTGTTCATGACGCGCAAAGCCACTAAGTCAAGAACTACTAATAGTTCTCAAACAAAACAAGGAACAATAAATAAAAACAACCAATCCTGTACAACGATGTCATGACATGTCACGTAATTAAATCTAAGAATTATAAATCATAAACAACATCTATATAATTTAGAAAATATTTTTTTCCAAATAATTTATTTTAAAATTATTTCTCATTATAATAATCCAAAATATTATCTTTTTCCTGAATAAATTCTTTAAATTATTTTCTCATATACTAATTCAACATAAACCTGTTTTCAAAATAACCCCTTTTAAATTATTTATTATTATAATAATTCAAAATAATCACTTATTCCAAAATAAACTCTTTTAAATAATCCTAAAAATATTCTTTAAGTATTCTTTTTAATATTCCCTCTTCCAAAATAATTTCTTTTCTCATTATAATAATAATTCTAAAAATAATCTTTAAATGTAATGGTGGCAAATGGTGGCGAGGGTGGTTCGGTCGGAAATGGCGGCGAAGGTAGAGCTGGGCGTAGGGCGGTGAGCTCGGGGGCTCGTGGTCGGAGCTAGGGAGTCGACGTGGTCGGGTCTGATGAGCGGTGGAGCTCGCGACGGAGCTCTGGGCTGGGTCTCCGGTGAGAGAGGAAGATGAGATATGAGAGAAGAGATAGATAAAGGAGGTGAGGAATAATTGGAGAGAGAGAGAGAGAGAGAGAGAGAGAGAGAGAGAGGGAGAGGATACAGAGGAGAGAGGGAGATGGAGATTGATTGGAGAGAGAGAGAGAGAGAGTGTGAGCTGGATATGATGATGAGGAGAGGGAGGAGAGAGAGGACGTGGGGGTGGTAATGGTAGAGGAGAAAAGGAAGGAAATCAAGAGGGAACATGATTATGGGAGTGATTAAAGGAGATGGAGATTATTGTGAGATAGTGTGACAACGAATTATTAATACTATGTACATAAATATCAACATTTATAGTAATAGTTAACCAAATAATAATATCCACTATTATTATACATGTTTAAAAAAATCATAGAAACTTCTAGAGAATTGGAAAATGTTAATGCTCTTCATTTAAAAATAATATTTAATATTTTAAATACTAGAAAATTTTATTTAAATACGTATGGAAAATTTTGGTTGTTACATAACTAGACTACCAGTGTTTTGTAATTAACTCAACTAGACTACCAGTTGTTATTATCTGGTTAATGTGATACATGTTCTATCTGATACATTTGGTATTCTGGAACTTACATGCAGTTGGTATTTTGTGTTTTGTTATGTGATATAATTCTATCTGGGTGTGTTCTATCTGATACATTTGGTATTCTGGACGGTTCTATCTGGAACTTACATGCTTTATTGACATCATTGAACCAGGTCATGTACATTTAGGGTCAAAAATAGGTACAAGTGTTTTCAATATACCAAACTGTCATCTTGGCAGTGTATTCATGCTTGTATATAACAACACATAGTTGATGAAGTGTATTCAGCTTGACAGTGTATTCAATATATCAATCCTGTATTCATGCATAATTAACTTAGCTCCATAATAAATTGCGTTAAATATTCAAATTACATTAACTTCATAATCCAGACAACTCACAAAATATAGTGCTTTATTCACATTACAACCACTTTTACATTACAACCATCTTCACATTACAACATACAGAATTAAACAGAGTGTAAACATTCCTAATAACAAAATAAACTTAATTAACCTTTTTTCTTCTGTAATCTTTGCGTGTAATTCTAATATTTCTTTCATCATTTTCTCCACTTCTTCCGAACAAGAAGCAGCCTCATGCTGAGACAATGCAACATCATCTTTAAGCTTGTATGTGTGCTCATTGCATCCTCTTAGCTCATTTTCATAGCTTTGAAGTAACTCCTCCTTCAACAACAACGTATTCCTCAAACCATTGATCTCCTCTCTTAGAAGCGGAAATAATTGACATCCAACACTACACGTTGGTTTGTCAATCCAATCCCAAATGCCACAACCACCAGCCTATCATTACTCAAAAATCAAAGGAGACCATAGTCTATTGAGATGCGCAAAAAATAACAGCTTCCAAGTAAAAACTGCAATAATTACTGCAATAAATGAGGAAGTAAAATTAACTTACATAATGATTGAGGCATTTGTAGAACATCCTTCCCGGATTTTTATCAGTCATAAAAGTAAAATATTCGCATTCCAAACCGCAATTACAAACCTTCACCCCAGATTGCTTTGCTAGATCATTCCACTATCGTATAGCTTTATCCCATTGAACCCTTGTTTGCTTCTTCCTATGCTCGTGCTTGACACTGATCTTAAGCGACATCTTGAAGATGAAGAATCCATCGCTAATTTAGCTCATACTGGACCTAACCCTAACCCTAGGAGGAAGAAGAAGATGGAGTAAGACAAAGAAGAAGACGAATGCAGTTAAGGGGTGACGACGAGAAAAACTCTAATTTGAGGAAAAACTCCCTTTCAATGAGATTTATTCATCTCAACTACTGCCAATGTCGGAGTCCACGCTGGAGTCCATGTCGGAGTCATGTGATCCGTCACGTGAGAAAAATGACCGAAAAAATCAATCCAGCCTAACTTAAAGGGTATATGACGCCGGAGGCTACATAATAATATACTAATTTAACAAAATTTAAAAAATTTATACCAATTTATCAACCAGTGTCTACAAAATATATCTGGCCATTTTGCCAAGCCAAAAAATAAATAAACGTAGAAAACTCTTTGCCCCCCTCCCTCTCTCTCTCTACCCCTCTCCCGTCCTCAATGTCTCCTCGCAAGCGCGAGCGATCTCAAACCCCAAGCTCTCCAAGCTCCTCCCCCATCGCTCCTCGCAAGCGCGAGCGATCTCAAACGCCAAACTCCTCCTCCGATAGCGAACAAGCCTCCTCTAAGCGCCGCCGCGTCAGTGATCTCGCCGTCGAGGTCTGCAAAGAGTTCACTCGAAACTCTTGCAAGCGATCCGAGATCGACTGCAAGTTCGCTCACCCTCACTCCGCCGTCGCCGTCGTCAAGTAATTTGATCTCTTTTCTCTTGTTTTATTTGATTTTTAGGGTTTACTTTGATTGTGGCTGTTGTTTTTAGGGATAAGGTGATTGCTTGTGCTGATTCTCTGAGGAATAAGTGCTATCGAGGGAGGACGTGCCGTTATTATCATCCTCCTCCTCACATTCAACAGTATTTATCTTCATGAATTATTTTTTCCCCTGATTTTCTAAAGTTTTAGTCTTGCGAATCTCTGGTTTGAAAAGGAGTTGCCTTTGCAATGAGAAATATCGTTAATTATTTCACTCCTCGATGATTAGCCTTGTTAAATGGTAAATTTTGAAATTTTGAGAGGGATTTTCTGGTTGGAACACTATAAACATGTCATTAAATTTTGGTTGAGTTTGGACTGAAGCGACGATGGCTAAAATTTCATATTTTAATTGTTGAGATGGACAAGATTCTGATTTTTTTTTCTTTCCAGCTCTGCATAAGTTCTTATTCTCTCATTGCTAACCTTAGGCCATCCAGTGACTTATTTATATGCCAATGAGATTACAACCTAATTATTTACTTTTTCATGGTAGTTACTTCATTAATTTGTTTGATTGGAGTTAGTAACCCTTTTAAAAAAATACTCGAAAATTCAACTTGAATCAGAGCAACTAGCATTGGTTGACAATTCAGAGATATCTTAGATACCTGAAAAAGGAACTTTGAAGGGTGGTGATAGAATTAAAAGGAACCTACATGCTATGGTTAAATATAGTGGGAAGTGCCCTTTCACCTGTTTCTGGAAAGAAAAAGGGAAAACCCCCCTCAAATTTCAGTTTATTGTTCAAATTTTGATTTCCTCTTATTCCCCCTTAAGATGGAAATTTGATGAGGATAATTAACTAATGTCTTTGTTTAGGTCTCTGCTAAAGGCGATCGGGGTAGAGCATTCTGAAGTTGAGACGGTATGTGTTATTGGTTTAAATGTTTTCTTGTTATCATGCCTGGAATCAGATGTTTATAGTATAAATATTTGAGGCTGATAAACCTATTTATTAGTGTAATTGCTTGTGTCAAGTAGGATAGAATTTTTAATTTTATAGTTGGAATGGGCATATTTATTTCTGGACCAGTATAGTGTGTAACACATATATAGTGCACCTTGTTTCTGTTTGGATAGAGATTTTTCTAAGTTGTGCATCACTTATGCTACGAGATTGTATGAGGTTCTGTTTACATTCTTTATGGATTATACTTATTTCAGGTCTGTAAGGACTTCCTACGTGGTCGATGTTTGAGATCAGCCAGCAACTGCCGTTTTGCTCACCACATGCCGATCGATCATTGTGCTGTTGTATGAAATTGTTCTACAGTCTTCTTTTAAATTGTTTTTGACATTTTCCTACATTTTGATGGATAAAATCAGAAAAAGTAAGAGTGTTTCAAATATTTTTTTGAGTGTTTCAAAATTTTTTTGACAAGAAATTCTACATTACAGGTTTTCTGCCATCTATATTTCATTTTATTCCAAAATTTCAACTTCTTATGTGGTGCCTTCTTCTTTGTAACTGTTTCATTTTTCTTTGGTATGTAGATAGTTCCTTGTAGTTCTTTTCTTTATCATGTCTCACATCCCTTTTTTCTTCTAAACAGTTTTTTAAATTTTTATTTTTATTTTTAATGTTTCCAAGTTGATCAGTAAACAGCCTCTTTTTTTACTTTTTAACTTAAACTCATTGTGTTCATGTGCCTGAATCATCTCAAAGCTTGTTAGGATAGGTATTAGATGTTTTCGAGTGCTATGCTTTTCTTCGCTGCATGTTTACCGGCATGCATTTCTCTTTTTTCATTGTTACTTTATCTGCATCTTATTTCTCCTAATATTTGAGACTATTTCTCATATATATCTGTGCAAATATCTTATTTCCACATTTGACACAAGTCATAGCATCTGGAAACCATGCATTTAATCTCATGTTTTTTTTCCTGCAGTATTTCTGCTTGATTGTTTTAGAATCCATGTCATATGGTGGGATAATGTTATCTATTTGCTAACATTCTGGATAATTATTATTTCAAAGGTTTGCCAGGATTTTGTACGTGGAAGCTGTGAGCGCAAATCTTGTAGGTATTCTCATGTTCTGGCTGCTGAGATACCTGAGGTTAATTCTTTTTCCAATACTTTACCAATGCTTTGCTATATTTATTAGCTCCTCTTTGCAGAGCTCAAGCCATTGTTTCTGGTGAATAGAATTGCACAACATCAATGGTTTTCTAGTGGCTTGATTCTCTAAACGATTTGAACTTTTAGCTTAAAAGAAAAACATAGTTATTATAAATTCTGTACAGTTTGTTTAGCTTAAAGTACCACACCCAGATGTCGTATTTCTTGTCTCTCTTTGTAATCTGGTTGTTTAGTGTCACTCTGCTCAACAAATTCTTACCGTCATCCACTTTTCCTTTAGATATTTATTTCTTTATATTCTGCCATGCTTTACCTTAATGTTCATGGTGTGCTGTATTTATATGTAAGGTTATCCTGTATTTCTTCTGAGGCATTTATAATTTATGATAGCAATGCTGTTGATCTCATGTCTGTTTCTGTTGTTCTACCTTGTTATTGGTTTTGGTTCGTATTCACTCTAACTTTCTATTGCCAATTGTTTTAAAGGTTTGCCAGGATTTTCTACGGGGAAAATGTGAACATAGACCTTGTAGGTACTCTCATTTTGTAGTTCCTCAGATGCCTCAGGTCAGTTCTTATTCTACTACTATTATCATTGCAATATTGCTTGTCTGATCATCCTAAGTTTCTACCGTGTTACTTGTTCACGGTTCTATTTTAAAGGTTTTCTTGAATTCACATCTTGTGATTATTTGACATGGATATTGGTCCCTTGTAAGAGATATTGCTGCTTTGTTACTTAACCTGATGTCTGTTCTATCATTTGAAGATGGGTCCAGTTTTACTTTGTGCTTCATTATAAGCTTTTACCTTTTGTTGTTCATTTACATGCTTAGGTATTTTGCGTTAATGAATTTGTGCACCTTTGCAAATTTCCAGGTCCAGGCAAATGCAGTTTAAGGTTGATTTTATTTTTTTGAGGACAGACATGTGAAGAATCTAATCCTGAGCATCCATCAAGTTGGATTTCAGAATGAGAGTCTCAACAGGTTCACTAGGATGAGATCAAGTAGCTGAATTTTTGGAAATTATAGAAAATTGACATGCTAAATTTTAGAAAAAGAGCCAGCAAAAAGTTGGTGTCTGTTGGTGAATCTCGTGATTCAGCAGCTAAACATTCTCTATGGACCTAGTTATATATCTTTATGAATCAATGAAATTATATTTGGATTTCTTCCCTCATTCTTTTCTTTACCAATCAACTTAGAAGAGTAACTCCCATTGTAGACTTCCTTGGCATAAAACAAAACTGATCCTTGGATATGATGGTCTTGTGATTTGGACTTTCTTCACATATTCATATCTTAAAGTTTCATGTCATAGGAAACTAGTTGTCTTTCTTGATAGTTTTGCATTATTTTTCATTGAGAAATTATGTAATGCACATTTAGAATCTATAAAAAAAACACAGAAAATACCATGTTCTGGGTCTTAACCTTGTTAAGTTGCCTCGCACAGAACCTCATATTGATCTTGAGATGCTCAGCATCCCATGTCCATTCCTACAGGTGTAACATCCTAACATATTAGTTCCAGATCAGATGGTGACTAGAGTGAGATAGTGTTCGCAAGGTAAGTTGTGAGATTCAAGGGTAGCATTGGCTAGCCGATTTTAGCAGATGTTTGAGCCAAACAATGTGATACACTCAATGAGTCCCACGGTTTACATTGTTCCGACTGGCTCTCAGGCTCAGGATGTGACAACAGGTCACATATACCTAATCATATATTGCTTACAGGGACTTCTTTCATTATTGTTCTACCTTTACAGGGATTCTTTCATTCTTGATCTATGTTACCAAGATACTTTTATCATGAAGCCATACACCCGTATAGGACAGGTACCCGACCCGTTCCTCTACCCAAACTTCATGGACACTCCTTGGATAAATGCATACACTTATTTTATTTAGACACGTGCCAACTATATGACATGTGTTTAATTTAAATCGCTTGTCATATACTTCTTGGACGCTCATCCTACACCTTTTATCCATTCCTTGAAACTCAGTAGACTTCGGTCGGGTTCGTTTTAGCCCATAACCATATACCAAACTATGATTTGAAAGGGTCTTTTGAGTGTCTAGTTAAAAAATGAGCAGTTTCCAACTTATAATAATCAACATAATGGAAGAATGGTAAAATTGTGATAGGAAATTTAATTCTAATAACGACATTAAACGAAAAACAATAATGATCTCATGTAAATTACTAATTTCAATATATCTATGTAGTTGTGTCCCCGTATCTTACATTTTACAAATTTGCCGTGTCTCGTACCCGTACCTGCCCGCACCCGTACCTGTACCCATGCAACGTAGTTCTTGATCTGTGTTTACAGGGAATTCTTTCATTCATGATCTACATTTACAGGGAATTCTTACTGGGAGTTCTTTCATTCTTGTTCTACATTTAGGATATTATAAATAAGTATTCTCTACATAATGGCGTGCTTTCAATTATGTTTGAACTGTTTTTAATTTGTATGTGTTTCTGATCTAGAGTCTTTATATTACACTGGTTCAGATAGTCCAGTGTATGTTTTTTGTAATTTGCATAAAACACAGCATATGATATCATCTCCAAAGTTAAAACTGTTAAATAACCTTAGGTTTGTTCCAACAGTTATAATAATTATGAGCAATTGCACATGTATCTGTTTGTTATTGCTGGATTTCAATATTCATTGTTCATATGGTATTATTGTTTTATAATTTCAATTTTCTTCTTTCCATTTTCTTTTAAAGGTCTGCCAAGATTTTTCACGAGGAAATTGCGAACGGAGAACTTGTCGGTACTCTCATGTTCTAGTTCCAGAGATATCTCACGTAAGTTGTTCCCTTATACTTTAATCTGTTATTAAGATTTTACTGGCATTCTTTCTTTGATTCACTGAACTTGCTTTATTTGGTTTCTAAGATATACCCACCTGAATTTTCCTTGTTTTGATATACCTCCTTCAATGGCCCCTTTTCAATCCTATTGTTTTGACATTAAGGGCCTGTTCGTTTGTCTAAAAAAAAAAGTGGGAAATCAAAGAAATGAAAAACTATTTCTAAGAAGAATTGTTTTGGGAGTGTTTGGTTTGCTAAGGGCCTGTTTGGTTATTTCCTAAAAACCAAGAAATGGAAATGGAAAAGGTGAAAATCTCAAAAAGTACTATTTCCTCCATTTCCATCCCTAAAACTCACCTACAACATCCAATAAAATATTATTTTCATCCAACAACTCATCCACATCATCTAATAA
>BQKN01064667.1:434918-458931 GCA_022839385.1 Asparagus kiusianus
TTATTAGATGATGTGGATGAGTTGTTGGATGAAAATAATATTTTATTGGATGTTGTGGGTGAGTTTTAGGGATGGAAATGGAAGAAATGGATTATTTTGAGATTTCCACCTTTTCCATTTCCATTTCTTGGTTTTTAGGAAATAAACGAGCAGGCCCTAAATTGTTTGCATGCATGTTATTTTGGACTATATGGGAGGAAAAACTTAAAGATTTCTAGAATATATACAAATAATATAGACTTGAAGCTGGTTTCGAGATAAGAAAACTTTGAAGGGAGTATACCTAAAAGGCCATTTTTTTCCTGTTAATTTAAATTAGAGATGGTTGTCGTTGCACAATTACTCTTTCTGTTATATAACATGACGTGAGGACTTGGCTCTCTTTTGGGGCGTCAGTTTCCTACCTGCTATTCTTAAACTTTAGTGTGGAATCATACCTCATCTTCTATACATTGCATCCCTAAACTTTAATGTGGAATCATGCATCATCTTCTATGTATTGCCTTCCTAAACTTTGATGTGGAATCATACATACTCTAATATATTACATCCAGTCATTCTTCAAAGATTTTTTTCTTAGTACCAGCTAATAAGAATTCTATTACATAAGAAGGAAAATTTTGTAAACTAAATCTGCTTTGGATTGATAGACTAGTTAAGAAATGATTTAGGTTTCAGAAGGTTCAAATTGCGATGCTTTAAGGATTTAATCAGTAAGTTGTAGCTACTGTACTGGTTTTCCAGCAAGGTGAGGACAAGCTGAGAATTCTAATCAGGTTCTTTGGATTGGAACAAAGTGGCTGCAATACCAGTGTTATAGAGAGGGATAAACTTCAAGATTGAGAAGAATGAACTTTAGGGTAGGATGAGGCAATGGGAATAAATTGAACTTCTGCAGAAAAATCCTGTTATCCCCAATAAGTTAGGGCTTCTGAATATGAAAAGAGAAGCGTAGAGAAATGAAAGCAGTAGAGGAAATTTTATTCTTTATTTCATCCCATCTGATTGTAAAAACACTAGGTCTCAATGCTTCATAGGCTTTTTCATAAAAAGAACCACACTGAGTGAATACTCTGCAGCTGTACTTACTTTTCCATTTTCGGCAGCCATTATCTCAAAGGAAGTAATAGGTGTAATATCATGTGGTGTTTACTCAAGCGTACTACTGAATAAGTAATTGTTATAAGTTGTAACACACTGAAGCTATCAGAAAATTAGCAATGATATCTTTATCTTTTATAAAATTGTTCTTATTTTCGTTTCTTGGATATCATAAAGGTTGTTCCAAATCCATTGATGTTAATGATATTTGATATCAATTACATTTTGCGATATACCAACCTGTTTCTCCACTTATAATCACCAAGGTAAGTGATTCACAATCTAAACAGTAAAAAATTTCTTTCTATTGAAGGCTCCCCTACAACAATGTGGAAGACCAATGGTACGTCCTAGTTCTCCACCTCAAACTGGAAAAGGTAATACCTTGCTCATAGATTATGAACTTGTCCTTGTTGAAGAAACTTGTTTTTTACCTTTCCTTTGAAATGGCAATTAGATTAGCTTCCTTCATACAACTTGTGCTTTAAAGGATCTGTATTCCCAACATGTTATGGTTTAGCATATTAAATCTCATCATCCATAACAAAAAGGCTATGCAGTACTTTCTCACATGGAATCATGTTACATGGACAATTTTACCTTGTGCTTTCTGGGAAGGTTAAAAGCATATATCCATCTTTGCTTCAGCTGAATGAGTATGTCAGTATTATTCTTAAATATTTGCCTCTGACCCAAAAGTTTCTGTTTCTGAATTATGTAAGCTACCATAAAGAGGAGGATCACTAGCTATCGTTATTGCCACCTTTAAAACCAAACCAGGCTATTCCATCCTTGTTCAAAGAGATCAATATTTATTTTTTCAAAAATTTCAGTATTTATCATTTCCTGTGACAACTGTGGTTGGTTGCTCGCCATTTTAGTTCTATAGTAAACATTATTTTTGCAAATGCAAGTCTATATGCAATTTCTCCTTCAGAGTTAGTAACTGATTTATTGAAGATGATCTTGCAAATCCACGTCTCTTTTCTTCTGCTGCTATTACATGCCAAAACTTAATATAAATACCTGAAAAATTAGACATATATTCTTAATTCCTATAATTTAGTCTTTTTTATTTATAATGATGATATCTTTCTGTTTATTATATTCCTTTTCATAATAGTGTGTTAATATTTATATAGGTCAGGAAATTTTACAAGTGTGCAGAGACTTCTTAAACAAAACGTGTAAACGAGATTCTTGTAAATATGCTCATCCTGAATCAAAAACTAAGGTACTCTCATCTAAACGACACTTTCATAGATAATAATGATGTAGAATATCATTGTCCTCTATATTATTATGTTTGATGCATGTCAGAGATGCATCTGGTTGCTGCTCTTATAGGTGGTAGATAACCAAGTTGAAGTCTGTCGTGATTTTCGTCGTGGAATTTGCCATCGAACTGTTTGCCGCTTTTATCACCCGCCTGCCTCTAAGATTACAAAGTGAATCAGACTTGACTTCCTGCATTATTTTGTCTACATATGCTATACAGGTTTGAGCAAAATTTTCGATTCTTTTTCACATTCTTATTTCATGTGTTCAAAACATAGTGTTCCTTGCATAGTTGCATGAAACTGGATCCGGGCTGCTAATGGTTGTGGGTGCAAAATTATAATCTTAATAATTACTGAAATCATGCTCAGCATGTTGCCTTTACAGTAATATCTTTAGGTTGGTCAATACTGTTAGTGTTAAGTTTATGGTATGTTAATGCGTGACTGATCTTTGATTCTTCATCATATCTTTTGGTGTTTTTCATCAAAATGGCTTTTGTTTGAAGCTGCAAAGGAAGTACACATATGAAAACTATAATTGTAAACATTATCAGCATCTGCAGCTAACAGCAGTGGGTAGGGCATTATGGTTCCCGTAGGAACAAATTTTATGTTCGTCTCACCTAGATGGGCCACCTAGTTGATGATCCAAACCTTTCATTTTTCTCATCATTTCCGTCATGTCATAAACATACATAAGAGTTAAATTTATGACTTCAAAGTTTTATGTCATAAATCAAATTGTTCCTTTGGTTTTGCAAGAAAAAATAGTTCATTTTTCAACCAATAGATGAATGAGTTAGATCTTGATGCTACAAATTTTTTCCCACGAGTGTTTCACAATGTGTAGGTCAAAATGAATAGTGCCAATCATTAATTAAGCTGACCCCATGTTAGAGTTTGTGAAGGAGTAAACTTTAGGCTTGTTCATATAAGGAATTATAATGTGCTTTCTCACAACCGTTATACATAAACCTCTATAGTTATATGCCATTATTATAGGTAAATCTACCAGCATTGATCACTATCTTTATCATTATCATCGTCATTGTCACAGACTTCTCCCATTAAAATAGGGTCATAATCAAACGTCTAAAAAGCTCCACAGAAGAATATACTACAATTTTTGTGTGCGGGCGCTGCTAGCAAGAGGGGACTATTCTGTAGAGGCAATGAGTGTTTGCATGTAGGTCTATCAGTGATAACAAAGTAGCATTGTAATATCAGGCTGACGTGTACTATGGAGCGTATTTAACAATTGAACCTTAACTCAAATTGTACTTTGATATGCTACTGCATAATTCGTTATTCTATGACTCATCACTCATCAAACTATGAAACTTTGTTTTAAATCTTAGCGAAAACAAGGATGGTATTCCATCCTTCTACTTAGAGGGAAATAAAATAAAATGGAAACAGTGTGTATGCATTAACAGTCACATGTAAGTGACTGCTTCAAGTGCTGTGCATCGTGTTTTCTCACGCCAGAAAACAAAAAAGGGGAAAAAAGCATCTTGTTGCATGTGTGCTTTTATTATAAACTTTTTTCTTCATTACAGTTCTTGTGACTTCCCCTCAAGGTTAGCAGCTCCCAATTTCTCACAGTTCAACTAAATTAAGACTTCCCATGCAGGTTTTTACGTCTTGGAATCATATTTCAGAAATCATATATTTTATTTCTAATTCGTCTATCTTATAGGTTCTTAAGTATGTATACCCCATGTCAGTTCTTCTAACTTTTAGTTGAATGCTGGCTCTTCTTGTAAGCTGATTGCAAGGCACCACTGCATTTCTTCATTCATGTCACAACTGTTGCTATCGCTGCTGCCGCCGCTGCTGACTGTTATCACTGCTGCCTCTGCTGCTGCAGCAGCTTTTGCTTCCTCCATTACTAGTATTGCTGCTTCTGTTGCGGGTGCAACTTCTCTGCCCCTGCCTCTTGCTGAAATTTGCTCATGTTTTTCATTTACCAGTCTTGTAACTTCTGAGATTTTTTTTTTCCGTGCACAAGGCGCTTACATGTGTATCAGAGAAGACCAGATGTATACTTTTGAGGAAAAAAACTTCAACTCATTCCCCATGCCTCTTTTGCTCTTTATCTGGATGTCTCGGCAAATGCCTTCTTGTTTTTTTTCAATTATTAATTTTTAACTTCAGTCGGTTTATTTGTGCGTGAAAACTAATTGATGGCTCTCTGCAAGTTCCCATGGAGACACGAAAAAGAAGTGATTGTTATTATTATTATTTTGGAGTGAATATCATCAAATTTTCTGGGTTTTTGCGTCTTCAAGCTTTTGCACAAAGCCTAAAACTGCAGTTTAGTAGTTTAGAACGTTTACAAGTGATATCACCAGTTTCAAGACCAGGATATTGTGATAGGCATATTATATGGCCTTATATTTTGCTCCTAGGTGTATTGTAGATATTTTTACTTGCTACAGTTGAAATCCAGCCGTCCGATCAATTGAAGCTCCTAAATGCTGTGTCTCTCCTTGTTGAGAAATTATTTATGATGCCCGTTTACTTGTCAACTTCTGGACTCGGACTTACTCTAATTAGCAGAAGAAGTGAATCTTTGATGCAAGGATTACGCAGGTCTTGATATTACCGTCTAGTAAATAGCGCCATTTAGACAGTTGTTTTATTCCATTTCTTCTTTTTTTTTATTATTCTTCTTCTTTTTCTCTTTTTTTTAAGGCGGGTTAATAGCACATAGACGTCCCGTAGTATCAAATTTTTATTTTCGGTAGATAGACTTGTGGGTGAAATTTCTTTGGCTCTATTGTTCGGTGAAATTTCTCACATACATTCCATTCCATTCCTTCTTTCATTCCATTCTCACTTTACTTCATTCCCACGTTCCAAACGAGGCGAAAGTACCACGGAATTTATCCAACAGATAGTGATCTATCTGCAAGGAATAGAATCACATTACGTTGGATGCTCCTAATTAAAGTCTACGTGTAATTAACCCTTTTCTTTTATTGAATGATGATGTAATGACGAGTACGAGACTTGTGAGCAGGCGTTTTTTGCAAATACTACGAAAATTGGGCACCACATAATCTGAGTGGAACCGAAGCACGCCAAGGGACCAAGCGAAAAACAACCCTCAACCTTCACCAGTCACTTGAACACATCCCGTCCCCTCTCTCTCTCAGCTCAGGGAGTTCACCGCTCCGTTTCATGGCTTCAACAGCCTCCTCGACATTCTCTTGCCTGCTTTTAAGCAAGAAACAGAGGCATCTTAAGCCACGACGGATGCACGTCAGGGCCTCCGACGATCCTTCTGGCGATGCTACGGGAACTAAACGAAAGCCTGTAATTGATACGAGGATCCACTGGTCGAATGAAGATGAAGGTTGGATTGGGGGGAGGTCGAAGCCCGAAACCGAGGCGCAGAAAAATAATGAGCCTTTTAGAGAGCGGTTCTCCGATCTTGTCAACAAGGCAACCTCTTCTCATTACCAGTTAAGTTATTTTTTTAAATTTTTTTGGGGTTTAATTACAGAGAAATCTTCTGAGGTTTCAAAACTGACAGTTTGCTTTCTACTAATAAGTCAATTATTTTATCACAATTATCCCTTTGCACTCCGGACGATAGTATTTATCCTGTTTGGTTGAGATGTTGTGTTATCTTTGTTACTCTTAACTAAAAATTGTTATGCTGCCTCTAAATTGAGGGCAAAAAGTAACCATGTTTGAGGCTAATAAATCTACTGGCGTATCTGCAAGTAACCCTTTTCAATATAATAATCTTATACATGTTTATACAGAAGTTAACATTCAAGTTAACATATTAGTACCCATTGCAGTTAATCCGGACGGTTAGGAGGTTTTAATATGGCTCTCATGGTCTTGGGTTCGATTCGGTAGCGGGTTATTATAATTTTTTTTTTTTATACATTAGTAGAAAGCAAACTGAGGGGGAAAAAAATAAAATCAAATCAGACAGTCCATTTTCAAAATTGGATATTTCTTGTACACCAGGCAAATCTGAAGGGGTTATTCTAAAATCTAATCTTAGTTTTGCTGAGCATAACAAATTTCTAATGACGAACTCAATTCATTGTATTCTATCAGGTTTCTTGGAGTCTCTGCGGATGCAGATGTCGAAGAAATCAAAGCAGCATACCGGAAACTCTCTAAAGAGTACCATCCAGATACAACCTCGCTCCCTCTCAAAACAGCCTCAGAGAAATTCATGCAGCTGAGAGAAGCCTACAACGTCCTCAGCAACGAAAACAGCCGCCAGTTCTATGACTGGACGCTTGCCCAAGAGGCCGAGAGCATGCGAGCTCGACGAATGAGGATGAGGATCGAGGATCCATACGAACAAGATCTGAGGAACTGGGAGTCGATTCCTGATACCGTGGATCGTCTTGGTGGGAAGAATATGAAGCTCAGTGATCAGGCAATGACCGCGTTGACGATTGACGTTGTGATCATTGTATTTTCCATCATCAGTGTTATTGTGTACGTTTTATTTTTCCAGGACTCGTATTGAGTTCTATCTTTTATAGAACTATCAATGAACAATTATAAAGATGGATGCATAAATTAGAGGGTAGATAAAATGCAACTTAGTGCATCATAATAAATATGCATCATATCTACAGAGTCCATTGATCACCCTGGATAAAATTCCTGACAGAATACACCCCCACCCTCTCCGCCGGAATCCGGCTACTCCACTGCACCCTGCCCTCCACAGCCGCCCCCGGCCCCTCGTTCCCGTACTCCCCGTAGAACAGCGTCTTCAGGGCAAACTCCCCCCGCCACGGCATCCACCCCTCCGCCCTCACCACCTCCTCCATATAGCTCTCCACCCACACCGTCCTCGAGTACTCCTTCCACGGCCTCCCCAAATACACCTTATGCCTCCCCGGCCTCCTCCTGAAAACCTCCACGTACTCCTCGCTCCCGTTCACCGTGCACTTCCAGAACACGAACCCCGTCGCCTGCCCAGGGTCCGTTCGCCCGTGCGCAGTGACCGCGTTGCTCTCCCCTTTCTCGGCCCCCTCCTGCCGCGTCACGACGAGGAGGGAGGTGTTGTAGAACACGGCCGCGGAGTTGCCGAAGATGAAGTCGACGGTCCCGGAGACCGTGCAGGAGTGGTAGAGCTGGCGGAGGGAGCGGGCGTAGAGCGTGTCCTGGTGGCCGGAGAACTCGACGGAGTGGAGGAACGACCGGTCGCTGTCGGACCGGAACGCGACGGCCTGGTGGGACCCGGGGCCGGCGGTGTTGGCGAACGTGAGGCCCCTCGCCATGAACCCGTCGCCCGCGACGGCGACCGTGGCGGTGTTGTAGGTGGTGACGCCGGGCATCTGCGCGTTGAGTTTCCCGGTGATCACCGTCCGGCCGGCGCCATCGCCGAGGAAGGCCACATTCGTCTTCTCGAACGGCACCCTGACGGTCTCTTCGTAGACCCCGGCGGCGATGCTGATCACGAACCGCCCCGACCCGTAGTCGGGCGCCGCGTCGACGGCCTCCTGCACCGTCGCGTAGTCGCAGCCGTCGCCGGGGGGCCTGCAGACGGTGACGTCGGCCTTCAAGTCCGCCGGGAACGGGAGGACCTCGTCGCCGACGCCTTCGCCGCCGCCGGGACCCTCAGGCCAGTACCCGTCCCGCTCCGTCTGCGGCGGGGCCCACAGCGACATGTCGTCCCCGAACCGCTGGAGGGCGGCGGCCATGGCGAGCGCGTTGCTGGTGAGCCGGGTGAGGTTCGAGACGAACGCCATGGCCGAGGCCACCTGGCGGGTCCCGTTGACGTACCTGAGCGCCGACCAGCAGTCGTACTGGTACAGCAGCGCCGCGCCCGCGTAAGCCCGGCGGTCCTCGGCCGACATCCCTCCGGCGGCGGCGGCGATCGCCGAGAGGCGGCGGGTGGAGAGCGACAGGTGCTCCAGGCAGTTCCTCGCCGCGTTCCCGCGATCCGGGTCGGACCCGGAGGCGTCCAGGATGGACTGGGACAGGGAGCGGGCGGCGCCGAGGTCCCGGATGGAGAGGGAGACGGCGGATTGGATGAGATCCGCCGGGGATAGGGAGGCGGGCCGGGAGAGGGGGATCGAGGAGAGGCAGAGGGAAGGGTAGAGGGAGGACTGGCACGCTCGCTGGATCTGGATCGGGACCGGGTCCGAGGAGGCCGGGTTCGGGCTCAGGGAGAGGTGGATGAGGAGGGTCACGAGGAGGATTAAGGAGAGCATTGGGGCTACGAGGAGGAGGGGGCTCGAGAGGGGGAGGCAGGACGAGGGCTTGATGGGTTTTCTGAGCATCGGTGATTTTATTATCGGGTTTCGATGGGGGCGGCGGGGAAGAGGACAAGGGAGTTCACGGGTGGGCGAGGTGGGGGTGGGTATAGTGGAGGGGGAGGGCGTGGCCACTGGGGGATGATGGTGGCCGTTTTTTGCCTTTTGGTCCTTGACGAAGTTGTGTTTCTGAACTAGTCCGGATAGACGTCATAAAACCCCTTACAAACGTTTTGGCGTTTCTCACCAGACCCTCCTGAGTTTTGCACGAAGGAAGTCGAAAGTTGTTATGCATACTATCTAGATTTTACAATTGGGTTAGCCAGACCACTTCGCGACGGCATGTCGACTCGGTCAGCTAGGTATGTACTTTTAACTCTTTAGAGTATGGGACATGTGTACGCAACATGCAGTAGGGTCACGGCCCGTTAAACCTGACTCTGAGGCCCGGGTATAACTGGTCTCAACATGTCGATTAATATGTCTTATCTCAATCCGGCCTAATTCCTATGACGACATGTCCTAATTAGAGACGATTGATTAAAAACTGTCTTTTTCTCAACATACCATTTTAGGAGATATCGATCGCATAACCAATCTTCCTAATTGCTGACTTCTATAACTGGTCAATCTACACGTACATCATTGTACCATCCTATGCTAAGTAAATACATTGCAGGCTAAATAACTACTTCAAGGGCCAATTATACACCGCGACAATCTCGGCTGTCAGATGGTGACACATGTGGAGGCTGATCTTCCCTACTCAATCAGTATAAATGCCCATCCTGCCTAAGCTGAGAACCGATGAACAAAGAAATAGACAGGATGACCTTTGACAAAAGGCTTGCCTCTAGGACCTAGGTTAAGGGCCGTCTTCTTCTAAAACTCTAGCCTATTTACTTTAGGCTTATGATATCTTATCAAGGATCTGACTCAGCCATCGAAGGGGTGTTGATAGATTGCCTGCCATTGTCAAAGCGATGCTTTTTTTGTGATCTCAGACCAAACCAAGCAGACTCAATTTTTAGTAATTCAAAAAAATAAATAATTATATTTTATAATTTTCTTTAGTTATTTATAATTAAAAACCTAATAATTATATTTTTAATTATATTTTCTTTAACATATAAAGAAAGGATTAGTGATTCATAATTAGTGGTTTACTATTTGCGGAGTAACCAATAAAATTACAAACAACCCTTTAAAAATAGAAAAAATTATAAATAACCCTCTGAAAAATATAAAACTATATACGATTCCCTAAAAAAATCTAAAAACTATGAAAAAAACCCTTTCAAATTCTACAAATTACAACGAACCCCTAGAAAAATCCAAAAATTGTTAATCACCATCTTAAAATCTAAAAAGTAATAGACAATCCCTGAAAACTACAAAATAACAAATAGATCCCTTAAACAATATAACAATTACAAGCGGTCCCTTAAAATCTAAAACTACAAAAAGCCTTTGACAAATCTATAAAAAATGCAAAAATACCTAAAAATTCAAAAAAAAAAGAGAATTACCCAAAAAAAATTAATATTATAAATTGCTGATTGCAAAAACAAAAAATTACAAACAATCTCTTTTAAAAGCTAATAATTAGAAACAACCTCCTAAAATCCCAAAAATATATAGAAGCCAAAAAGTAATAAACAACAATTATTAGGGATTTTCTATCAAAGATTTTGGGTGTTAAGTGACAAAATTAAAAACTTATTAGGTAGTATGTTCCAAAATTTATTGGGGCATTTCTATCATCTGACCACATGTTAATTGAAAATGTTAGTTTAGAAACTTTCTACCAAAATTTTTTAAGGGTATTTTTAGTTAGAGTTTCAAACATATTAGGAATTTAATATCAAACACCAAACTTATTGGGAGTTTGGTGAAATTTACCCATATTTATAACCTTTTATAAAGAGGATAAATAAGTGATGTTTGCACGAGAAAATCTTATATTTATTAAGAATAGATTATTGGTTACTATTGTTACAATATACCTTAGCTATCAAATAAAGCAAATTTGGATCTACTGCTCTGTGAATGGAAGAATAAACTAAATTACAAACAAGGGTAGGGATAGAAAAAGAAATGGTTTAAATTCTTCTTTATATGTAAAACAAATTTGTAACTTATTATTAACATTAGTTCTCAAGAAATATCACGTGTCTTTTCCTAATTTGAATTTGAAAATTTAAAATAAAAACTATACACACACTTATTAAGTGAGACAATATTTTCTTTTGTTTTAATTTTTGAAATATTGTAAAAAAGAGGGATATTATAAATGAGGGATTGACGCTTAAGCCATCTAATATGAATTTTAATTTTTGATATAAAAATTATCTATATCTTTAATTTAAATCTTCTTTAGGGGTTGTTTGGTTCGTATCGTAAAAGGATAAAATTGGTTTCCATGCTTGGCATATCACCTTTGAAATTCTAATGACAATTTTTTTTTTTTGTGTTTGATTGGTTTGATAATTTATGTAAAAAATAGTCTATAAATAGCTCTTTCATATTAATTTTTTCATAAAAATCATTTTAGTCCTAAAAACTCTTAAATGAGTTTCAAGTCGTGAAATAGGTTTCAAGCTTTTTGGTAAACCAACCTAACCACCCCTTATAAGAAAAAACTCTGAATCAAGTTATCCATTTTTGAAAAAGAAGAAACAGTTCAAAGAATTTTTTTTTGTACAATTCAATTTTCAAAGCAACCACATCAAGCCGTGTGAGCACTGACGTATGATGGGGCACAAAACATGCAAGTTGCAAGAGCATAACAATCAGGTATAGTATTTAAGATATTAGGAATGAGAGTATTAGAACGATCAATCTAAGTTGGTTCTTGAAATGTGAAGGAATAAAAAATGAAAGTGTATAGTGTTTTGGGTAGAGGTTTGTCACAAAAATAAAGGCTAAAACAAGAGAGAAGAATGAGAGAAAGTAAAAAATAAAATAAAAAACTAAAAACAAAATCAAATCAAAACAAGAAAGGAATGAAAAGATGGAGGAAATCAAGAGAGGAGAATATGAAGATAGGATGTTGACTTTAATTTACGTTGAATAAGTACTCTCTTTTTATTCACACATTTCTTAGATTTTTTAAATATAGATTATCAAGTTACTTAAAACAAGCATACCTTATCAAATTATATCTAAGCAATATTATTACTCATGAAAAGAAATAAAAACTAGATAGTAACCCTAAAATTGAATAAGCATAGCATATCAAATCACTCAAGGAAAACATAAAATATCAAACTCTTTTTCTATCAGTTAGTTCTCTAGCTCATTATCCTAACATAACCATTTTAAGCAAAAGAGAGCAAATAAAAAAATACAAAATAAAAAGAATTAGTTTCATCTAATGCTAGATTTCTTACAAGAATTAACTACTAAAATTATTAAAAAAAAGGAAAATCTATACTAGAAAGCATTAAAAGGAAGAAAGTAAAGCTATATCACAAAATAAATAAATAAATAAGTAAAAATAAATCATAAAAAGAAATAAAAAATAAAATGAAATCTATACTTTAAAGCATGAAATAAAATCTACACTACAAAGCAATAAAGCTAATCTACCAGACATGAAAGTGAAAATAAGAAATAAAATTCTAAAATATGCAATTTTAAAACAAAAAATAAAAGAGAAAAATGAAAAATTACATTCAAAGGAGCGGACCTTGTTAAACAAATCTTTATCTTCATCATCAAAAGAGAAGAAAAAAGAAAATAAAAAAAAAGAATTTTTTTTATTTATTGCAAACTAAAGTTTATAATTTTTGAAAGACCTTCTTAATTAAGAATGACACTCCTCTGCAAATGGAGTTTTTATAAAATTTTCTCTATTGTTACTGATTTCAAATGCGTGCATAGCATGGATCTATTTATTATTTGGTTTTTAATTTTTTAAAAGATGGTCTCAATGTCTTTTTTTTTTCCGGGAAACCAGGGTGAGATGCCCCATTCTTATCATTAAAAGCTAAATTGCCTTTAGGAAAAACTAGAGTAAGTAATGTTACATCAAAGTATTATGATGTAAAACACAACTTAGAACAACATGAATCTAAAGAAAACAAATAAAAGCATAGCTTGAGCTGGACGATAGCAGCCTAACACAACCAGAATGTGATAATTACATGACAAAGAAATCCAATGTCAACAACAATCTGAAATAGAGGATTGTTAGTGAAAACTAGCAAAAGAACGGACAAATTGACGCTTCTTCGAAGTTATCTTCCATAACATCTTCATCTTCTGGTGCTCTGAGACTGTCGAGCCCCTCCTCCCTCAATGTGTCCAAAATTTTCCTTGCTTTATTCTTATTTGAATTGCCTATCCACAATATAATGAAATAGGCAAAGTTAGATGGTAGCATCTGAGTTACTTTGTCATTGAAGATTCTATTTCCGAGCCATCTATAAGCACCAGCAGAAGGTTGGAAAGAATACAGACCACAACTAAACATGTTTTTTGCTCATCAGAAAGTTCCCATTGGACTATAGGAGGTCAGAGAGAGAGATGTAGGCCACTGATCAATATACAGAAATTTCTTAAGGATAGACCAAATGTTAGATGAATATAAGCACGAAAGGAATAGATGCTCGTTGGTCTCTGGGTGATTAAGGCAAAAAGGGCAGTGGATATCACCATTCCACCCCTTTTTGATAGGAAAATCTTTAGTGTTGCGCCTCCTTTTAGATAAGATCCAATAGTAGATTTTTACCTTTAAAGGAATGATGGATTGCTAGATGAAAGAACGGAAATGTGATACAACTCCTCCACCATTGAGAAGCTTGTATATAGACTTGATTGTGTAGTTACCCATAGAGCTTAAAGGCCACCACTCTTGGTCTTTATGAGAGTTGATATTGGTCCTTAATCAAAGCTTTCATGTCATCAATTGCTTTCCTTGTAGTGATTGAAATAGGTCTCCTGATAGTAGGCTGACATGTCCATGTATCATTTCTATATAGCATTGGAGATCTCACCGAGCCATTATGATAGAAAGCAAGATTGTAAGCTTGAGGAAACAAACTCATAAGGGAGTTGCTACTCACCCATTTATCCTCCCTGAATCTTCTAGAGGCGTCATCACTCAAATTTTATTTGATCATGTTAGGTCTCATGTTTATGAGCCTACTCTCTAATCTTGTTTTGATGATTTACAAACAATTCCTAACAATGTTTGTCGAGTGTTTGCATTTAATTGTTAGGTATTCTACACAAAGATCCTTTGTTGGAGGTTGGATGGACTTGCGCCTACACGATCATATCCATTGGAGAATAGAAGGAATATTGGAATGAAGCTTTGTATTTCAAGTCAAGTACAAGTTCAAGCTTCATCTGCAACCAAGACGAGCATATCGAAGATCTCTTAGCTTTGGTATAATGTTTCTAGTTTAGATTTAATACTTTGTGTGTTTATGCTTAAAGCTCAAATATTACACACATACACATTTTCGGTTTATCGCTTTCAAGTTAAATCAAATAAATATGAAATAAATAGTTACATGTACGACATACATGCTAGTTTCATATTTATTTGGAAAATAATGTGTTTATGGATTAAAAACTTGTTTACAATATTTTATATCTTTTCTCAAGTCTATTATTCTATTAAAAAGTGTTTCAAAACTTATTTGTATTGATTTCATTAAAATCAAGTTTTGACGATTTCATATTGTTTAACAGTTTACAAAATAAATGAATTTTCACAAATAGGAAATGAAAATTGATAAATTATTTTTCTAACATGTTCTATTATATATTTATAAACATTTCTCAAAATTTTAACATTTTTGGAGTTGATTTACTATATTAAATTAATTTTACAAACTCAAGTGTTTCACCAGTTTTCAGAATCTGGAATATCTATTTTAAAATAGTGATTTATCACAAATGGGAAGTGATATTTCAGAAATTCTTTTTCTAACATATTTATCTACATGTTTAGAAACTTCCCTCAAAATTTCAGAATTTTTAGAATTGATTTGCTATTTTTAATTGATTTTATAAAACCAGCTACACAGATTTTCAGGTTTCAGATTTTATGAACAGTGTGATCGACCGAACATTATTCATCGGTTGACCAAACAGTAATCCATTGTAATAACGGCTAGTTTTTTCAGATTTTAGTTTTTTATATTTTTCTTGGGTTTTGGGCTATTGTTTTAAGCATCTATAAATACCATTCAGCCTTCAACACCCACTATGAACAAAAAAAAGTTTTAAGACAAGTTTTTGCAAGTTTGTTTTAAGTTTTCAAAGATCAAAAGTGTGTTTTAGTTTTGTAAAGAGAGTTTCACAAGAATAGGAGATCATCTCGGTTTGAGCTTCAAGCTTCATATCTCCATCTCTCTTATTTTAGAGAAGTTTTTCTAAACTCATCTTCTAGCTATCTATTGTTTTAATTCTCATATTTATGCTAGATTAATTTGAGTTTAATTTTGATTTTATTATACTCATTGTTTACACACACACCCCTTGAGCTTAAGAATTTTCACACATAGTAATTTAGGTTGTGGGTTGTATCTTTGAGAGTGAGCCTAAACTTAGTTCTCATCTTGTTAGAGAATAAACAATTTGTATTTGAGCTTATTTGTCGAGAGATCACATTGTAATACACAAGGACACTAAAGAGTGGTTGGGAGAGATATGATCAATTCCAAGAGGAGTGACGTCGGTTGTAAAGCCTAGGGAGATGTTATAAATCCGAGCACTTGAGGAAGACGACATGAGCTAGGCCAACACTTAGAGGGTGTGTTGTGTGATTGCATTGTGAGAGTTGTAAAAGTTATCAGTGAGCTAGAAAACCGATTGTGTAGTTGTTTTTGAGATTAGTGGGGATTCTCCTCGAGGGTGAGGAGCGGAGACCTAGTCGAGGGTGACCGAACTCCGTGATTATATTGATTGTTTTTGTTTGGCATTGGCGCACTTTTTCTTGTCTCATTGTTTATATCGCCTATTGTCACATTGTTTATATTTGCTAATCACTGCATATAATTTGTTGCATAACATACCTGTTAGGATATTTCTTTAATAAGTTTTAATTTAGTATCAATATCGGATTAGATTAGCAAATACCCTATTCATCCCCCTCTAGGGTAATTTCAGACCATACTGAAAAGTGCTTGGTTAATAGAGAATAAATCTTTCCAAACCCAAAGGCTAAGAGACTATGTGGTGTTGTGCTTGGACAAGATTGATGATTAGAGTACAAAGAAAGAAGAACCCTTCTCACAATAGAATTTTGAGCTAGGAATTTCCATAGCCATTTAGAAAGAAGGGATATGTTAAAAGTAGAGAGGTTAGGAATACAAGACCCCCTTCTATCCTAGTTGACAATATCATTGCCTTTGGCTTTGGCTTCTTGTTTGTAAATAGGATGTAAATATGCTATTTACAAACAATATCCTATTTGGCAATAGCCTTTGTTTTGGTTTCTTGTTGTGTCCAACCCCCCCCCCCCCCCCCCCCCCCACACCCAAACAAAAAAAAAGAATTTTTTTCTATTGCTTTAATGAGCCATCTGGGGAGTTTGAAAAAAAGATATATAGTATAAATGTAGAGAAGAGAGAACAAAGTTAATTAGGATCAGTCTTCCATCTATAGACAACTGTTTACTCTTCCACATAGATAATTTCCTCTTAAAAGAGTCAAGTATAGGTTGTCATTCACTTTTTGAGAGAGATCATTTCTTGAGAGGTAGGCCGAGGTATTTAAAAGGAGGTTTGTCAAAGGAGCAGTTGAGAATTTTAGCAAGAGAGGTCCTTTTGACAGAGGATTTGCCACAATAGAACAAACTGGTTTTAGCATAGTTGATGCCCAAACCAGATGTATCCTCAAACAGATTGAAGATTGTTTTGAGGACAGAGATGCCACAATGATTAGCTTTGCAGAACACAATTGTATCGTTTGTAAATTGAAGGGATCTAATAGAGTTTAGATCTCCTTTTGAGATGGAGTTCAGAAAGAGAACTAGAATCAACACTTCTAACAAGCACTTTATTTATGACTTAAGCTGCTAGAATAAAGAGCATGAGAGATAAAGGATCTCAATTGTCTTTCAAAAACCAAAATATAAAAATCCTGTTTTTGCGGATTAAGCCCTTAACACCTTGTTTGGATGGAGATTAATGGATGAAAGTTCAAGTGAAATTTCAATTTTATCTTATTTGGGAGTTTTTTTAAGGGTTTGAGGATGGAATGAAATGTTAAATTTTCTTTCATTTTCCTCCCCTCCAATTTAGGGGGTAGAGGATGGAATTGAAACCAATGTAAAATTTTATAATGTGATAAGACAATTATACTTTTATGACAATAAAATCAATGGTTAAGATATACTCTATCCAATATGTAAGAGTATTTACGTAACTTTATATATATTCACTTCACTTCTCTCTTCATTATTAGAACTCCCAAATAAGGTTTATAAATTTACTTTTGTTCCCCTTACTAAACTCCCAAACAACACTTTATCTTTTCACTTCAATTCTCTACCTTTCCTTTCCATTATTTAACTTTCCGTCCCTTCCCTTATGGCATGTTTGGATGGAGAATAGAGAAGGAAAGATAAAGAGAAAATTTGGTTTACTTTTATTTGAGAGTTCGAAGATAAAGAGAAAATTTGGTTTACTTTTATTTGAGAGTTCTATTTCGAAAGGTAGAGTAGGGGAATGTGAGAGAAATTTGAACTAAAATCTTACCCCTCAAATTGGGGGTAAAGAAGAGGAAGGGAAGGGAAATTTTTTTCCTTCCTTCCCTTTATTTAGTAATCTCCCAAACACACTGTTAGTAAACTCCCAAACAAATCATAAAAAAACAACCTCTTATTCATAAAATGAACTTTGTTAAAGTTACATGATTCTAACTGAAATTAGGGACCAAGTACGATTCTAACTAATTTGGTAGGCAGAATCCTATCTAAAAAAGGCATCCTCATTTATTGTTCTGTACCTATCCAGAGATATTTATTTCAAAATATTTGTTTTTGAGAAATTGTAACTATCATAGATAAGTTTTGAAAATGCTAGCTGCCAAGATTTATTTAAAAATATTTGTTTTTGAGAAATTATAACTATCATAGACAAGTTTTGGAAATGCTAGCTGCCAACATTTATTGTATCATCAACCCCGGGCTTCACGTGCCATATCTTAACTGCATTTAGAAGTGCACGCATATATAGCTTCTCTCCTATCTCTATCTCAGTAATTATTCTCATAAATAGAAGAATATTTAGAAAAAAAGCAATTGGGTGTTGTTTTTTGAGAGGAATCACGAGATGGGTTTGTTGAAAAAATGTGTATTAACGGTGGTAGCTTTGATTTTAATGGTGGGAGTAAAGATTGAAGGATACCCAGAAGAGGATTTGGTTGTAAATTTGCCTGGACAACCAAAAGTTGGATTTAAGCAATATGCAGGTTATGTTGATGTTGATGAGAGAGCAGGGAGAAGCCTTTTTTACTATTTTGTTGAAGCTGAAGTTGATGCTGATAAAAAACCTTTAACTCTCTGGCTCAATGGAGGTATATGCTGATTTTGTAATTTTATTTTATGATGATTTTTGTTAGTTTTTTTGAGTACTTGTAGTGTTGGTTCAGATCTGTTTCATTTGTACTTGTTTTTACCAAATCAGGTGAAAGTGTTTGTTTTTTTTCCCTTTCGTTTTAAAAAAAAATGTATTCTGGGTTTGTACTGTTTTTGGGATTGGAATCATCAGTAAGATTCTTATTCTCGTCTCTGTTATTAGAATAAGGCTGAATTACAGAAAATATTTACACTGTAAAAAGTCCAATCAATAAGAAATTGCACTTAGCTTTTTTTGCTTTATATGTAAATTAGCATTTCATTATTATATCAAAAGTTGACTTTTTATGAAAGAGATCATTATTTAACTAAACGTTTGAAGATGACGGGGGTAAAGAGAGTCACTTTCAAAATCTTAGAAACTTTTCTTTTCTTCTTCGTGTTGTCTCTACAAATAATAGGAGATTTTCTGTTACTCACCCCAGAATCAGTTTGGCTAACTTTTAAGTGATCTAATTTTGAATTATAGTTAAATAAAGATTGCTGATATAACTAGTCTATAGTATATGCAGAAAGGAAAAAAGTTCTGAATATTTTAAATGGCTACATTGGCTTTACCCACGATTCACTGGTCAAAAGTTTAGAACTAGCAAGATTGTAATGGTTAATTGCTGATATTTTTGTAAACTATAAAGTTCTTCTCAACCGTCAATGTAATTTATGGGTTTTGTTTACAACAAACATGTTGTTCAAAGAAATTCGCTAATGACAGAGTAACGTCCAAAATCATAAATTGAAGTTAGTTTGCTATCTCCTTGTATTATATTCTGATAACAAAAATTTTGTTTTGCTTAATTTGTTTCAGTTTCAAAGGACAAAAAAATGCATGGTAAAGATAATCATTCTTTAAAATATTTTAGCAGAATAAATATCATTCTCAGTGTCTTTGATCAATGTCAGAATTTATCAGTGTATTTCTCATTTTTAAAGGCTCTATTCTATTGTGCTAATAATTAATCTTATGATCAGGTCCTGGCTGCTCTTCAGTTGGAGGGGGAGCCTTCACTGAATTGGGTCCGTTTTTCCCTCGAGGCGATGGTCGTGGCCTTCGAATTAACAAAAAGTCATGGAATAAAGGTTTCCTTAGAGTTCATTAAAATTTTGATTATATGTTCTCTAACTCATTAATACTTCAAGCCTTCATTGACCACAAACCTTTTTTCTGTTTACATTCATAGTATCAAATCTCCTTTTTGTTGAATCCCCTGCTGGAGTTGGGTGGTCTTATTCAAATACAACTTCTGATTACACAACTGGAGACGAGAAAACTGGTAATTTGACTTAATGAACATAAATTTATCTTATATATGATCTTGCTTCAGTTTTGTGATACTAGTCTGACTATATTTCAATTTTTGAAGCGAATGACATGCACATATTCTTAATGCGATGGTATGATAAATTCCCTGAGTTCAAATCCAGGGGGTTGTTCTTGACCGGAGAAAGCTATGCAGGTCTAAATTACTCATTTTTCATTATGTTTACATCTTCTATGGTAAAGTTTGTTAATTTGGTAATTTTCTTTATAGGACATTATATACCACAGTTGGCCAATGCTCTTCTGGATCATAATAAACATTCAACTGATTTCAGATTTCATATCAAAGGAGTTGCTGTAAGTATTAGTCCCCTGCTTCAGATTCTTTTCTGAGCTTTGATGATAATATCATAACACTTATCATTATATCCTTCCAATAGATTGGGAATCCTCTTTTAAAGCTCGATAGAGATGTTCCTGCAACTTATGAGTACTTTTGGTCACATGGTTTGATTTCTGATGAGGTTGGGCTCACAATTATGAACAACTGTGATTTTGAAGATTACACCTTTGAGGACCCCCATAATGTCACCAAATCCTGCAATGACGCAATTTCTAAAGCAAATAACGCAGTTGGAGATTACATTGATAATTACGATGTGATTCTTGATGTGTGCTATCCATCATTAGTTGAGCAGGAACTGAGATTACGAAAAGTTGTATGTTTTTCCCTGCTTCTAATTTTCTTTATTCAATTGATTCAAATTTCTTTCTCTCAAAAAAAAATTGATTCAAATTTCTGGGTCAGTGATTATACTGGTTTTCATGATTTCAGGCTACTCATATTAGTGTCGGTGTTGATGTTTGTATGAGTTATGAGAGGAGACTCTACTTCAGTCTCCCAAGAGTGCAGCATGCTCTTCATGCCAACAGAACAAAATTGCCTTATAGTTGGTCAATGTGCAGTCGGTGAGTATTCCTATTTCTGATTAGTAATAGCTGAGAAAACTGAAAATCTTACAAATTTTTTTGCATCCAACGGCGTCTTTTGTATATTTGATCAAGATTCATTCAGAGTTACAATGACCAGTTTTATAGACTATCATAAGATAATTGTCATACTTACTTTATAGTTATGTGAATCAAATAGGCACATTAAATCTTATGTCATTAAGCCAGTCGCTACATAATATCTAAGCGAAACTAAAAATTTTGCCAAGTTTGTGCATCTTATTAACTTCTTTTATTTTAATATCTGTTCATGATTCAGAATTATTATGATCTGTTTGATAGATTAACATAAAATAGACAGGTATGTCAAACCTTACGTTATTATTATTCCAATTCCTGAAAAGTATTGGCTAAGAAAACTGAAAAAAATTGTTATTTTTCCATTTAATAGCTCTGTTTTCCATACTTATTAAGATTTACGCATAATCATTATGATCATTGTAGTGGACTACAATAAGATAACCTCTAAAATATTTATGAGTCAGATGTATCAAATTTTATGTTATTAATTCAGTCCCCTAACATTATTATCTAAGAAAACTAAAGACTTGTCAATTTGTGCTTCTAATAACCTTTTCTTTATATCGGGTTACGAATTGTTCATAACTACGAGAACCGTAAGATAAGCTGCGAAGTCCTAATATAAACCAAGAGGCATATTAATATTTTGATGTTTTTATTTTACGTATGGCACTTTTTCTATGAAACAACTGATGTCTCTGAAATGTTTTCGCCAGCGTTCTGAACTATAGCGATACAGACGGTAACATCAATATCCTGCCTCTTCTCAAAAGAATAATTAGTCATCGAATACCGATTTGGGTTTACAGGTAAATACCTTTGCTAATACTCTATTTTCAAATCAATCTCCTCGTGGAATTGACAATTTTCTTTTTTATAGTGGCGATCAAGACTCTGTAGTTCCTCTGCTGGGCTCTAGAACGCTAGTGAGGGAATTGGCTCATGATCTTAAATTTCCAATTACCGTTCCTTATGGTGCTTGGTTCAACAAAGGACAGGTATAATCCTTATGTTTCCCCATAATAGTAGTTTTTTTTTTCATGTGTTTATAAAATCTTTACAATTCTATCGTACATAATGCCAAATTTAACAGAAGTGTAAATAGATGAATATTCTGTTGACAATGAGAATACCGTCTTTTTTTATTTTTTATTTTCCTGATCTTTATAGTGCACATTATTATAACAAGCGTAACGAAGCAGTAAGAAGAGTTAACCATAGCTTGCTAACCGAACGCATGCTTTAGAAATAATGAACTTCAGAGCATCTGAATTATTGTAAAAATATTTGCATACATGAGCAAACAACAAAGTAAATGAATACCTTAAAAAATTCCATTGTTACTAGGAGATTGTGAATTCTTACTCCAATGCTACTAAAACTCAAAGCATGTAAAATTTTGTTCAACTATGCTCATATATTATCATTGCATTTCATCGTATGACTTCTCTACAAATTTTTAGGGCTTTCTATAAAGAGTTGCGTGGTTAAATTTTGCGTGGCTATTTTACCCTCAGATAGACTCACTATATTCACCCAGGGGCAGCATCTGTCAAAATTTCACCCAGTAAAAAAGAGGTACAAATTTTAACCCAGGGGGTGCATCTGCAACAATGGAACTACACGGATGGCAATTTCAAAACAGTCATGCTAGGGGGGGTCCCTATGCAATTAACCATTCTACAAATAGCTTATATGATCATATACACGTGTGTATATAGAGTATTGCTCTCTTCAATTCCTTCAAACAATAAATAAGAAGAGAAATATTTTTCCAACTCTTGACATTCTACTGAACTATATCCCTAGCTTATACTGATTATGATTTTGCTTGGCGTCTGCTATTATGCGTGTAGGTGGGTGGATTTGCAACCGAGTATGGAAATATATTGACATTTGCAACTGTGAGAGGAGCATCTCACATGGTCCCTTTTGCTCAGCCAGCCAGAGCTCTAGCTCTCTTCAAATCATTCATAAATGGTCAAAGATTGCCTAACACAACTTATCCACCAATTGGTGATTAAGCGTATAACTCAGTTTGATGAAGAAATTAGAGGAAAATGGATCATTAGTGACTCTTTAATTTGTAGATAGATGAGAATGGAATAAATGATGGTTAGATGAACTTTCAAGGATCCATGGTAGTCATTGTTGACAGGTTTCTTTAAACTTGTTATTGGAATAGTGGTTTTCAATGAGATTCATTTTCAAGTGTAATTTGGAGTCTGGACTTCTGATTTCTGCCCTTGTTTTGCTAGATTTTGAGCCGAGACCACATCACTTAGGGGCTGTTTGGTTGTTGGTGGTAAAGTTGTGTATTTATGACACAACTTAGAAAGTTGTTGTCTACCTCATCATTTGCACTTTTACACTTTTCTTTGTTTGTTTTTGATTCCATTGGAATCATAAAACACTTGTTTGGTTTGCAAAATAAAACTTTAATTGTTTGTTTGGAAAGTGTAAAAAGTGGTCCCTACTCAAGTGATCATATTGCTTGGAATTACTTTTTCCTGACTTCAATGTCAGCTTTCTCCTAAAATCATGTCTTTTTTTTGTGAAATCACTTTACAAGTCACATCAGCATATGAAACCACTTTACACTATTTTTACAATTACAAACAAACAATTGAAAGTGATGAAACATACAACCAAACGGGCCCTTAAAATATTAGGTGATTTGTTTGATTTGATTGTATCCAAAATTATTGTATTAAGATTGTTAAAGATCACTACCGCTGCGTTAAAACTCAAAAAGAAGTTGTAGGGATTGGCCATGATAAGTTTTGGAGTTCTAGAGCTACGGAGAAATAATGTTAATACTCAAGCATGCTCTACTCTTTTCTTCTATGCATTGAATCTAGGGCCTAGGCTTTTGTATGACATATTTTTTATCTGTTTTTTTTTTCAGTACGATCGGAATCTAACTTGTCTCGATTGGCATATTAAAATTCTTTTCATCATGTCTTCTGTTAAGCAATCATGGGAATTTTCTTCAAATTTTCACATGTACACAAGCTAATTTTAGAAGTTTAGTATTTTTTAATTAATTGTTAAACGGTATCTAATTATAATTTAAGTGGCCTCAATTATTTTAAATATAGAACTATGGTGGATTTAACAATAAATTCAAAAAAAATAAAATAAGGATTAAAATGTTCTAAACTTAGCTTGTGAGCGTTATATGTAAAATTTGAAGAAAATGCTCATGTTTCCATAAAAAATATTAAAGTGCAAATTATAAAAATTTCAGGATATATAGCTATGGCCATAAATAAGCTAGGGTACATGAGTGTAAAGTAGGAGAAACTATATGATATTTAAGTTCTGATAGTGAAAAACTATGAGTCACTAGTAGCGGGGCAAACAGATCGGGTACGACTCTAATATAATAATTAATATATCCATATTTGTTTATCAGTCACATTTACAGATACGAATATACACGTGAATATATTTTTCTCTAGCTTTTTTATGTTCATGGCTATATTTGTTGTAG
>BQKN01064667.1:459331-485141 GCA_022839385.1 Asparagus kiusianus
TATATATATATGTTGATGCTCGTAAACAAACAGGAGGGTCTCCGCCATAGAATGCAGTTTCGATCCTGGCGGCGCTGAGGGCTGAGGAGAGGATGAATGTTGGGGCCGACTCCTCCTCCGAATTTTCGCCTGACCCTTCCACTGGAATTCCTGATCTTCCTGCACAAACTAGTAGAAACCCTTAGGAGGGCGGGGACCGTTTCCCCCGTGGTACCTCCGACGGTCAAGTCAGTTGGAGAGCTTGAGTGGAGTTTGAGGGAAGGTCCTTGGCCATTGAGGTCCTTGGAGTATACTCTTTTAAGAGTTTTTTAAGTTCAGAAAACATCTTCTTACCTTCTGATTCTTTGCTCTCCGCCTCTTATAGTCCCTTGCCTCTGAGAGGTTGACTCTTGGCTTGGACTATACACAGGAGGCGGCTGAAGGGTGAGCAGTAGGGCTACTGAGTCATCTTTCTCCTTCCAGGTGTCGGTAGGCGACTGGAAGGGAGGTCACTCAAGTACAGGAGAGAAATGTCTTCTCAGTATCCTGGTCTTGTCAGATGAGGCAGGACGTAGGATAGGTCGGTTGCTTGGCCGTCCTTCTCTCTCCAGGCGGTGACTGACGATTGGAGGAGATGCCACTCGTGCACAGGAAAGCATCATGGCGATCTCTAGGAAGTGACTTGTAAGTAGAATAAGCGGCTTGGGCGCGAGGTGTGTCAGAATGGAAATCTTGATTGGACTAATCAGTACTATCGTGTTGATTGACATCTGAAATGATCTTGGTCGGCTCTTATCCCTTTGGCCGAGGCGGGTTGATCTGTGAGCCATCATTATGATTTTGCGACCCGACAGTCGAGTCGTTTGCTCGAGGAGTCGTCTTAATTACGAGGGGGCGACTGATCCCGCACTTCGAGTCGGTCATGATGACCTGTCGATTGGAATATGGCTTGTCTGCTCGTCTAGTCGAGGGACTTGGCTTTGACTGGGCTTTTGAGCTTTTAAGCTTTTAAGTGGATTCAGACCATGGCTCTCTTTGGGTTTATACAGGCATTCTCCAGATACTTTTATTTTAGTATGGTGACTGACCATAACGATATATATATATATATATATATACATATGGGTAAAAAAACATAAATTTTGCGCTTGGTAGTGAGGTGTTCTATTCCCATCCACTTATTCTAATTCTCAACCACTCCCCAACCCATGTGAATGTGAGCCCCGATTTCAATGAGTGGAAGTGAATATGTCACCTCACTACCAAGCACAGAAACTTGTGCTTGATACCAATCATACCCATTTTTTTTCTCTCTCTCTATATATATGTGCATATGCATGCAAGTACAAAACAGATACGTGAAAACTAGATAAAATTCAAAAAATATAGTTGACATGAAACAAGCGAGTTCTTCAATATGTTAACCTCAAAGTAGCTAATCTAATAACTAAAACAACCGCAACTATATGTGTTGAGCGCTGCGGAAGCCAAACAACCAAACCAACGTGCTACGAGAAATTAAATCAAACGAACGTCGAGAGAAGGCCAAACGAACCAAATCAATGTCACAAACACAAACAACCAATTTTAACGTGGTTCGACAAGTTACATACGTCCACGGGGCAAGAAAGAGATAGGGTTTTTCACTAATAGAGAAGAAGAGTACAAACTGAGATTACAAATCACTCAAACTCACCAATTAATCTCACCAACAAATCTCTAATTCTCTCCAAACAAAACCCTAACCAATAGCTTAGAAAATACATCTTTTCTGTACTCCAAATATCCCTAATTTTCTTCTTAATTCTCTCTTCCAATTGTTCCATATATATAGAAATCCTAAAATCATAAACATACTAAGAATTCTAAAACAAAAAACAAAGAAGATTAGGAATCCTAATAACCTGTTATCAAAACAGATTATGAATCCCAATAACGTGTTACCAAAATAAATTAGGAAACATATTAGGAACTTGCTATCCAACAATATGATGAATTTATATTCTGATATTTTACTATATTGATCTATGTAATGATATGGATATTTAGTAATTATATTCGTACCTGTCTAAATACGGTTATATCCACAGATATAGATATGTTTTTTTTTCACACCTAGTCACCATCTTAATCATAACTGCTCCGATGTTTAATCTTGAAACCGTGGGAAAAATCAAGTACCACCTACGAGGGTTTGACCAAAAAAACAAGTCAATCCAGCAAAAGTTCACGAGGCAACCCGGAGGATCTCCAAAATCCACAACCGGTTTTCCAAAAACCACCGCCCACTGCTTTCGAGCTCCTCTCATAATTTCTCATAATTTCACTTAAATCATAAACATACTAAGAATTCTAAAACAAAAAACAAAGAAGATTAGGAATCCTAATAACCTGTTATCAAAACAGATTATGAATCCCAATAACGTGTTACCAAAATAAATTAGGAAACATATTAGGAACTTGCTATCCAACAATATGATGAATTTATATTCTGATATTTTACTATATTGATCTATGTAATGATATGGATATTTAGTAATTATATTCGAACTTGTCTAAATACGGTTATATCCACAAATATAGATATGTTTTTTTGCCACACCTAGTCACCATCGTAATCATAACTGCTCCGATGTTTAATCTTGAAACCGTGGGAAAAATCAAGTACCACCTACGAGGGTTTGACCAAAAGAACAAGTCAATCCAGCAAAAGTTCACGAGGCAACCCGGAGGATCTCCAAAATCCACAACCGGTTTTCCAAAAACCACCGCCCACTGCTTTCGAGCTCCTCTCATAATTTCTCATAATTTCACTTAAATATCTCATAATTTCACTTACGTTCGACTTACATAGCTAGCTGCACTTATTTTTCACTATATTTATAGATTCTAAGTTGTTTATAATTAGCATATTGATATTTTTATCATATAAACATAAAAAGCTTCATCCGAGAGTTACTACATTATATTCACATGCTAATATTATAACTTTCTAATCATCAATATTTGTCAAATTTATAGTTAAACATATCCCAAAACTTATAATATAGAAATGTGGCAAGAACAAATAAAGGTTTGTACGTGGAAAATGAGTGCCACTGTGAGTTATTTAAGTGCTATTTGCCAATGGCTCGCATTGGTTTCTAGGACGGTCTCTGGTTAGCGAAACTTGTGGCGAGAGAACAGCAGAATCTGCTCTGGTTTCCCAAAACGCCGCTGTATTAAGGCTTGGAACTTTGGAAGTCTTCCGATAACTTTCTCTCTCTATAAATTAGTTTGCATCACGAACGTTTATTCTATCGACAAGTATCACAACAAGAGTGATCAAGACAGGGGCGTTTAAGGAAGAGTTAGAGAGAGAAAACTTTTGGGATTTTTGTTGCGGGTTTGGGAAATGGCCAGCACATGTGGGAAAGTGATCAAGTGCAGAGGTTTGCAATCTTTAGCAATTATTATTATTATTATTATTTGATTTTTGTTTTAGTGGATCTTTGATCTTGACGGGTCCATTTTGGGAAATTATTGATCTTTCAATTAGGAATTGGGATTGTAGCCTTATTGTGGAATTTTATTTTAATTAATACCCATCTGGGATCTTGATGGCTCACATTTTATGAATCATGGTTACTTGGTACCTAATATGTAAAATTGACTTAGATGTTATGTCAATTTAAGTGGATGTCCAACAAACTTTTTAGCCACTCATTTATATATATAAAAAGCATTTTCGTGTCTTTGATGGATCCGAAAGGCAACATCAATGGCTAATGGCTAAAAACTTTGATGGACAACTTTTTGCTATTTACTATCCACTTAAGTTGACACAAGTTCTGCTTAAAATTTACTATATTATTAATTTTCCTTGATGGAGAACCAAACCCAACCCAAGATCGCGAGTTACATATTGGAAACTCCCCTGGTCACTTCGCGGTGCACCTGGGTGCTCTTGATGGGTACATTTTGGGAAAGTCATATGTTTCTTCAGTTTCTTGAAGAATCCTTTTTGCTATCTTGGGAGATTTAAGAATCGGGTTTTAGCTTTCTTATAGATTTTTAGCTATCTGAATTTAGGACGTTGGTAAATTTCTTATTTTACTCATCGTGATTGCATAATTTGTATTTAAATGTGAGATTTAATCATTATTTAGTCAATGTGGTATATGTTTTTTTAATTTAGTCAATGTGGTATATGTTTTTTTCTTTCTTTTTTTTTGCCCCCTTTTTCTTTAGCTCGGAATTTGACATGCATCATATCACAATTTAGTAGATGTTATGTGCTTATGTTTCTTCTTTATTCTTAATTTTCTGTTAAATGAAGGAAATTTAGTCTGGCGATGAGCGAGAATTTTCAATCAGATTAGGCAGAAGTAGAATGCTAATAAAAATTTATAAAATCAAAATATTACTAAAAACACATGATTAATTTTTTTCACTAAGAATTATGAGATAATCCGTATAATCAATAAAAGTTACAAATTTAAACTGAAAATTGATCAAAGATCCACATGCAAAGAATAATCAGCGAAGTAGTTACTTAATTACAATAAACAATGCCCTATATCAACATAGTGTTGCTCTGCCCCTGAATTTATTTGTATTAGTCCTTGATCCATTTAGGTTCAAATATTAGCTGTGTTTTCTTTCTCCTCTTTCTCCTTATCTATTCAAATCTTGATGAGTTTTTGGATATTGACATTATTTTAGATTGTATAAATTTTACAACCACATTGATTCATTGATTATTTTTGTTTGTTGTGCAAATATATAGCTGCGGTCGCATGGGAAGCAGGAAAACCTCTAGTGATCGAGGAGGTCGAAGTGGATCCACCACAGGCCAACGAAGTCCGCCTCAAAATCTTATATACTGCACTCTGCCACACTGATGTCTATTTCTGGGAAGCTAAGGTATATTCTTCAAATTTCATATGTTCATTATACTTAGTCACATTTCAGTATTATGCAAAGTGTCACAAAATGGAGTGGAGATCCTTGGATCATGATCCATTGTTTACTCTGTTTGTATGTATAATGTGGGTGATTGAAATGACGCTTGTTTCGGATTATTACAGGGCCAGAATCCAGTGTTTCCTAGGATATTTGGGCATGAAGCAGGAGGGTGAGGCTTCTTAAGCATCCTAGCTCTTTTGAAGATTCAATATTCATTCCAATTTTTTTGATTGTTGCTTGAGAAAATTTTCCTACATCTGATGTTAATGGCAAATGGGAACCCAACATAGCAGGAGTTTTAGTTTGCATTATGTCTAACTTAGTATAAGAAATGTGAATAAGGGTATGAAAAGGTGAAACTGTGTTTTTGTTGCAAGACAAAAGGGTAAAAAGTAAAAGAAGCGAAAATCATTGAGCGGAATGGGATCTTATGAAAGCTTGAATTCAAGTAGCAAGCAGTTCATCTTTGGCAATATCCATCAAATTTTTTTGTTCTAAAAGCAGGGGAAGGCAAATGATTACAATCTTTGATAAGATTATAAACTAGACTATACATTCTCATGGTAGTGTTTTTCTATTTATCAGGAAAATGTAGAACCCATAACCTATAACTTTAGACATTGGTTTTTCCCTCCACACACCAGGGGAGGGGGAAAAAGCGGTTCTTTAGACATTGCTTTTTCTGCCATGCTGCTGCATGTCCATGTGAATGCTGATATGTATGTTAACTTGCTGACTTATTACGATGGGAGAAATTCTATTTTCAAAAAACTATTAATAATTTTCCACCCTTTTCACTGTCATACTCTGATTATTCAACTCTTTAGGTTAATAAAAAGAAGAGTTTCCTTCTACACACGACCATTTGCAAAGTCTTATTTTCCAGTTACCCTTTGCTTTGTAGGATGTACACTGGTAACGTAATTTTATTGCATTTCAGTCTAGTTCAACCAAATAAATAGAAAATCTGATTCCTCACGAGACCAGATTTCATCTCTTTTGCTGATACATGATGAAACTAAGAGGGTAAATTGCAGACGACTCACTCATCTATACCTTCATAGCACTTGTGCCCTCAACTCATTATTAGGACTTATCGACCCTTAGTGAGAGAGTGGGGGCTCATCTGCAATTTATCCCTTTTCAAACCAATCTTGGGGTGATAACTGATAAGTGTGACTCAAGGGTGAGGGTTGATTGGTGCTATTTAGGATATAGATGAGGGAATTTATCTGCAATTTATCCAGACTAATATCATGATATTTCTTTTTTTTCATGAGCCCTAAACTTGTTACTTTGTCATCCTTAGGATTGTTGAAAGTGTCGGTGAGGGCGTGACTGATCTCGCACCAGGAGACCACGTTCTCCCTGTTTTCACGGGAGAGTGCAAAGCTTGTGCTCACTGCAAATCCGAGGAGAGCAACATGTGTGACCTCCTCAGGATCAACACTGATCGAGGAGTCATGATAGGCGATGGGCAATCAAGGTTCTCTATCAACGGAAAGCCTATTTACCATTTCGTCGGAACTTCCACTTTCAGCGAGTACACTGTTGTCCATGTTGGTTGTGTCGCCAAGATCAACCCTTCGGCTCCCCTTGACAAAGTTTGTGTTCTTAGTTGTGGCATCTCGACAGGTAGGATTTCTTCTATTTGAATAGTGATGTTTACAAGGGTCAATTGCACTTACACCCTTTGTATTATGAGGTATTGCCACTTATTACCTTCACGAAACTATTATATTAGCATTTACACCCTCTGAACTCCTGGCAACATTATTTTCCAACTTAGGGTGAGATGTCACGTGGTAATCATGATAAATTACTACCTACCATCTCATTGAGGGCAAAAGTGATGTTGCTTGAGATACTCAAGCATTGTTTTAAATATTCCTGACATATCCGATGTATCCTTTTATAAGGGTTTCCGCAAAACGATATGATTTCAATATCTGACATGGCCGGTATATTAGATGGTATGTAGGCCGATATGTCCTTTGTATAACTTATCACTAAACAATATACTTTTGTAAAATTTCGTTAATGTTTTTCTAGCAAAAGTTATATATCTATGAAGTTTTGTAGCAAGTTCTAGTATGCTCTTTTCCCTAAGTAAGTTTCTATAATTGGTTATTGTTCCTAAACATATATTTTTTACAATTTTGTATGCTTAGATTTCATTAAGTATATTTTGGTTACATTTTAGGAAATTGCTTCTTATATGCACGTCATCCAATCGGGCACTTGATATTTACTACATATCCCCGATATTTCCTTGATATCTCCAGTCTGATACAAAATTTGGACATCTGATATTTCCCTGATAACCGATATCTATAACCTTGTACTCAGGGGATTTACACCCTCTGCAATTAACCTACTTACAAATTAGTATGCTAACAAATTTTGCGTGGATTTTTAAGGTCTCGGAGCTACTCTGAATGTAGCAAAGCCACCAAAGGGGTCGACAGTGGCCATTTTTGGATTGGGGGCTGTAGGTCTTGCTGTGAGTCTCTCTTACTCCGTATTACTTTGAGTCTTATTTTGCTCAATTTTGTGCATATTTAGGTTTCATTTGTGTATGACCAGTTCAATTTTATATTCATTTAATCAGGCGGCAGAAGGGGCTAGAATTGCAGGGGCTTCTAGGATCATTGGTGTTGATTTGAATCCTTCAAGGTTTAATGAAGGTGAAGTGGCTTCTTATTGTTCCAGTTCCACCAAGAATGAATCTATTTACAAAACTTATTAAGTATTTAAGTTATGGTATTAACATTTCCATTATTTCTGTTACAGCAAAGAAGTTTGGTGTCAATGAGTTTGTGAATCCAAAAGACCATGACAAGCCAGTACAACAGGTACTTAGGTATATTTTATGAAATTTCTCAAACCGTAATGCAAGAGTTTGGCGGTAAGTTTGAATGATTTGGGTTTTCTTTTAGGTTCTTGCTGAGATGACTAACGGGGGAGTTGATCGGAGTGTAGAATGCACTGGAAATGTCGATGCCATGATATCTGCCTTTGAATGCGTTCATGATGTAATTTTACTATGATATCTATTCCCAACCTAATTTTATTCATAGGAAAATTTCCTAGAGTTCGAGAAGTCTAATGAATTTCTTTAAAATGTTTAGGGTTGGGGTGTTGCGGTGCTTGTTGGCGTGCCTCACAAAGATGCTGTGTTCAAAACGAACCCCATGAATGTCCTCAATGAGAGGACTCTGAAGGGTACTTTCTTTGGAAACTACAAACCTCGCAGTGATCTCCCTTCGGTTGTGGAGATGTACATGAAGAAGGTATTGTATTCTCTATCGGCATAGAGCAATATTCTCAGTAGTACAAGATTGTAAGGGTTTAGTAACAGATAATCACCCTCTAAATTATTTTATTAGCATTTACACCACGCTATTCTCGGATGACATTATTTCTCCTGTTAGGTGCAGAAGTCATTCGGGAATAACGTGACAATATTCATCGTTACACCTTCTGAAACGTATTGGGTATAAATGCTAATTAAAAAATAAAAAAAATCTATGAGATGTGGCTATGTCCGCATAGCACATGAGTTTGTATCTAATGTAGAAGAACCTTTTAAGATTGTATCACATCAATTCTAGTTTAAATCTTATCGACAATGATAGGAGTTTTGATGAAGTAGAAATCGCATATTCGACTATAAGCATGGTTCTAATTGTCATATTGATTCAACTGATGCAGGAACTAGAGATAGAAAAGTTCATCACCCATGAGGTGCCTTTCTCTGAGATCAACAAAGCTTTTGATTACATGCTTCAAGGTGTCAGTCTCCGTTGCATCATCAGAATGGAGGGTTAATTAATTTAAAAGAGAGATCTCTGTTTTACGTGGGAACGTATATGCCTGATGTTCTATTATATCTAAATAAATGGGGGCATTTGAGGCGTTTACTGAGAGTTTAGTGTAATTTTTGGTTTTTCAGAAGAGTGAGTTATTTGTTTGTTTGTTTGTGTATTTATCAAAGCCGTGTTCAACTTGTAACTTGTTCTTTTGCTTTTACATATATGCATGAATTAGGTTTGCAAGGCGTACGCATTACTCTCTACCTGTATATTTCCTATTGCTCTCTCTCTCTCTCTCTCCGAGTGAAATTTGGACCATTTCTCTTTATGCACGGTATCTTTGTGCAGGGGCTATACTAATCTTCTCTGTGTCGTTCCAATTTATCATCATTATGCAAGCGGTATCCTTGTACAGGGGCCATAGTAATGCAAGCGGTATCCTTGTATAGGGGCCATAGTAATCTTCTCTGTATCGTTAATTCTCAAGTACAGATCCTCTCGTAATGCTCTGCACGGTGCAGAGCGAGCCGCTCATTTACGGAAGTACAAGGACACTTTCGTAAATAAGCTCCTTGCTCAGAACTCCGTATGGTGCGAGGTTCCGATAGGAATTGCATTGTAAATTCTCTACATCATTGAATTAATTTCCTACCGTTAGTTAAGTGGAGAAATAATACTGGTTCATTCGACCTCACAATTAAAAGATTTTTTGTATAATTTATTTATGTTAAACTAGTCGTCAAGTTTCTTTACAACTACAGATGTTGAGGATATCTGGCTACATCAATCAAAGACACTGATTTAGGAGGATCAAGTATCGATTTTGGGTCCAAAAACTGCTGCCCGTGGACCGTAAGAATATCCTAATAGATACGACGACCAGACTGACATTTTTTTAAAAATATAATGTTAAAGAATTATTGAAATATCATGGATGCTCCTCATCTAAGGCTGTGTTTGGCGAACTTCACAAAAAATAGTCTAGTAGACCTTGGTTTGGCGAAAACCATATTAGAATTGAATGAGTGTTTTTATTTCAAATTCTGGCTCCAAAATTAGTTTTCTTTTAGATAACCCTCCTGGAATCAACTTCACCTTGTTAACAAAAACCACACCCGTCCCAGTTTCGTTTTACAGTCGCCAAAGAAAGCCTATCCAAATTGAGCTCGGGCTTAATAGAAAGGTAAGGAATAATACAAAGGGTATGATTGTTACTTCATCAACGTTGCTTTTGAAGAAACCACGAGAAATTTCGATGAAGAACAGGTGTTGGGATCCACATGAGTCAGTTTGGGAGCTGCGCGGTCGACCGCGGCGCAAGGCCTGTCGATCGCAAACGTGCACAGACTCTGGGAGTGTAGGCGTCTAAAAATGTCTATAGGATCCACACACAGCTCGAGACGGAGAGAAGGTGATGAATGCCGTTATCTAAGTCAAAGAGAATTATCTAACACCGACAAGCGAATCAACGAACTGTTGATGACGTGGCCCGCACGCTCATCGGCCACCAAATCGGCGAACCGACTGGACCGTGCACTCACCGACCACTTCTAAGTGGTCCGTGCACTTGTCAGCCAGCTCCAAGTATCTCGCGTGCTCACCGACCACCATTAAGTGGCCCGCACGCTCATCGGCCATCAAAACGGCGTACAAGTCAACGAAACGACGAAATACGCGTAACGACGGAACAAGTCAAAACCCGGAAAACCAATAAAAGCCGCTGGCGGCCGAGTCACATCGAAACGACTCGGCCGAACCAGTGGTTCGGCCCATAGCCAAGTCACCAAATGGTGGCTCGGCCAAGACCAAGCCACCAATTGGTGGCTCGGCCAGGCCAAGCCACCGGGTGATACATCGGCCAGATTTGATCCTATTTTGGTTTTGACGGTTTTTCTTGGGATTTGTTTGTTCCTGAGCGTCCTAACTGATCTGATATTATGGTTATTCAGTTATTAATTGAAGATAAGGAGGAATCCCTCGTTTTGATCCAAAAACCCATCAACTGGAGCCTATAAATACGAGCTCGGGTACTCATTTCTTGGGGGCAGGAAATCAAGAGGGCGAAACGCTACCGAAGTGGAGAGTGGAGCCACGAATTTACAGCGAATGTTAGCAGATCTTGGCGAATTACTGTGCATAAAGAGTGGAGTTCGAGAGATCTGAGACCCGTCCCCTATTCCTCCGGATTTAAGCTTGGTCTTAAATCTCGAGAAGAGCCGTGATCTCGCTTGGTCGAGATCATCGCTGCAGTGATTACTTCCTTCGTAAAGTAAGGACGGTCCACGGATATTAACGTCGCCGGCACAGGCAAAGTTCCCACGCAAGCAGCGGGTGATAAACGTCTGTTGCGCTATTTGATAAGAGTCGTATCTTTTGTATTTTTATTATATAAGAAGATCTTATAAAAAGATTAACTATTTATTTGAGTTTATTGTAAACGATTAAAGTTGTAATAGAGTCAATCACAATGAAAACAGAGATTTTTGACCCAAACAGGGAGGAGTCTGGATTTGGCACGGTCGACCGCCGTGGTCGACCGCGAGACCCTGTAGGACATTTTTGGGCTCTGTCGTTTGTCGCGATCAACCGTCGCGGTCGACCGCTAGACCCTGTAAGTGATTTTAGGCTCTGTCGTTGGTCGCAGTCGACCGTGGTGGTCGACCGCGTAACGGGTCAGACCCAGAATTGTTTTCCTGTTCTTATTTGGTTTTGGTGTTTGTATAAATACCAATACAGGTTCTAGGGTTTCTTAAGGCAAGAGTTTGGGTTATTTGAAGCACAGAAAATAGGTATTTTCTGTGCTATTTGATTAGGGTTTATTTGGAGAGATTAAGAGCTTTGTTGGTGAGATTAGTTTGTTCCTTCGAGTGATTTGTAATCTCAAGTTGTACTCTTCTTCTCTATTAGTTGAAACCTCGTCCCCTTCTTGCCCCGTGGACGTAGACAATTGCCGAACCACGTTAAAATTGGTATTTTATTTGTGCATTGATTTTGGTTGGTTTTAGCCCTCTTTGATTGTCGTTTGGTTTGATTCCTGGATACGGTTTTTAACAACAATTTGTATTAGATACCAACAGCTTTCACATCCCCAAGAAATGTACACAGATGTTAAAAAATACGTGGCCGATCCGATCCAAGCCCAAATTCAACTTGATATTGTTTGATTGGCGTGAAAAATTGACAGGGTTAGCTGCACCCGACACAAGAACCTGGCATCTAATGCTAAGCTGTCAGCCTTATTTGACCAGTCAATTCGTTAAGGAGAGTTTATTACTATTTGCTCTTTGACCCACATGCTCCTTTTTGAAGCTTGCCTCCCAAGTTTCTCTCGTTATCTTCTCCAATACACCTGAGATAAACCAACAAAAAGCCCACTTCTTCAGCTGATAATAACAATCATACCCTTTTGTTATTCCTCACTTCTCATACTAGTTATTTGGAATGAAGCTGAGCTCCTGTAATTCGATTTGTCAATAGTTAATATCAAATCAGAAGAATCCTATCAAAACCATTCTAATATAAAACCAGGAGAATCCTTATCAAAACCATTCTTATACAAGTGCAGTGGTTTTAATAATAAGGGGCTGTTTGGTTCGTTTCATAGATATAGGAAAATACATTTCTATGTACAAAAACACAAGTTTTGAGTTTTTCAAACTTTTCCAAGAAATAGATTGTTTCGCTTTGGTTCGCACAAAAAAAATGGTGGGAAACTAATGTATTTATTTTTCTTGTGTTTGGTTCGCATGGAAAAAAAGAAAAACTTTTGTTTATATGGCAAAAAGCCGACGTGGCTGCAGTTTTCGTCGATTTCACGAGGTTGAGGAAGAAATTAGGGGAGAGAAAAAATTCTGATGTGGCGGTAATTTTTACCAAGTTTCCCTTCTTCAACCCTAGCGAACCAAAGATGGGAAAAAAACCGACGGAAAACTTATATCCTACATGGCCATGAAAAATTTAATGTGGAGGCGGTGTAAAACTTTTCCACCGAGTTAAAAAACGAACCAAATAGCCCCTAAAAAGAAAAACCGAACTTTCCAAACTAATTCATTACCATCTGGAAATGGCATAGATCTCTCTAATTCATGCGAATATTCTGATAGAACTTAATATTCTGAAAGAACTTCTATTCATTAAACATGTTCTGGTATTCCTACTCTTGGACATACGACGTATTAGTAAACAAATGGATGCATCATTATACGTCTTGCCCCGCTCAAAGAGATGGCCCGAATCCCTTATAGTCCGACTCAGTCGATTCGTCTAGTCGACATTCTTCTATGCCAACACGAAAGGCGGTGTTAGTCGGTCTTCTCACCCTAGATGGCTCACCAAGAGTCTACTCGACTACTCGTCCAGAACACTTCTTGCAACCGCCTTGAAACGGTTTTACTTCTCGAAGAAGCTACCATCAATAGCTACATGTCCGCATCGCATTTAATGCATAGCAGGTGCATTATTTCTCTAGCCCCGATAGTCTTCATGACTCATCGGACCACGTGGGCCACTGTCCCGCCACTGATCACTTCCAATTTAATGCCAAAGTGATCGACCCTCCAGTCGCCATCCGACGCCTATAAAGCAAAAAGATGATTCAACAACCAACCCGCACTTCGCCACCGTCTCACTGTGCTAGGCCAAAGTGACCAATTAACCCTTCATGCTTCGGATATAAATACATATATCATTCAAACTTAGAGGGGGAGTTTTTGGAAAAAGACAGAGAGGGAACCCTAGAGTATTTTCTGCACACAAGAACACACTGTACTAACTTTTCCCACTCAAGTTCATATCAACTAACTTGATCGTTGGAGCTAGGTACAACGAGGGGAACCAATCCCCACCCTCTTACGAGTTTCTACACGTGCAGATTGATTGACATCCAAACTCAAGAACCAAACATAAAGTTAGGGAAGAAAGTGACCCTTCATCAACACTGAACCAAACCCATCATCTTTTGAATACTATTGACTCTTTGATCATCGCCATCAACAAAACCAATACTATTTATTAGTAAATGTTTCTGTTTTTTATGCTTAAAGTGAAACACATATCAACAATTCAAGTTCGTAGTATAATAAGATAATTTAGTACTAGGGCGCTAAGTTGGACTTAGAGGGCGTTGCTAACTGTGGTTTACATAACCTACATATATTAAAAACATGTTCAATTCTCTAAACCTTAATTAGTAGGCTAGTATACCTATCAAATCTGACCAAATTATAAATTAAGTACTAATGGTGTAATTGTAGTTTCCATGAAAAAACATGTCTCAACAAGTAAGCCATCTAGTATAAAGGGCTCGCGCAAGAATCTATTTAGTAACATAAACTAGAAATCAGCTTGAATTACTTGAGAAGAACCAGAGATGGGTTTTAGCTGCCCTTGTCTTCTTAAGGTTTCTCCTCTGAAGCCATCAGAAGCAGAAGAATCAGTCTCGAAAACGAATTCAGCGAAAAAGGAGAAGAAGAAAGAGAAAGAGGATTTGAAGAAGAAAGAGAGAGAAAATGAGGAGGAGAAGAAGAAGAAGAAGAAGAGCAATCTTGATGAGGCTGTTAAGCTAGCTCCTTATTTCCAGTTCCATACAAGGCCAGGACTGCTCTGATGCTTAATTTTCAATTTCCTTCTGACTGTTTATCGATGAAAATATTCATGTAAATTTTGTTATTCAGATTGTATTCATGTTTTTAATTTAATTTTGATCATCACAGTGACTCGAGATCTGATTGTGTTTGATAAGTAGAGTTGGATGAAGTTAAACCCAAAGTCCATGTAAGTCTCACTGCAGTATGCAATAAGGGTCTGGGTGTAGAAGGTCAATTTAATCTTGATATCTTTTAGAAATATATATTTTTTTGTTAACCCAAAGTTTCACGCTGATTTGATTAGTTATTTGCAGTTATTGGTAGCGGGGTTAGTTGAGTAAAGTTTGTATATGGATATCTCATAGTTTAGGAGGGCTATGTATTTATGTGCAAAATCTTAAAAGTTAGGTGTTTTGTGAAACTAACCACAAACCTTTATAATTTTTAAAACTTGTTCATTTATAAAATTCAAGAGACATGACTAAAAAAATGAAATAGCTCATACAGATTTAATTTCCCTTCGAGATTTACAGCAAGGACAACTGTTACCATCCAAGCAGATGACAGCAAATATTCCAATATTTTGGTCCATACAGAGAGAGGGTCGGATAACTTTAGTGAGCGAGTAATGTTCGTTGCTTTCATAACTTTCATGTTTTTTGCTACTAGTTTTTATGCATGTGCATTGCGCGTGGTTAAATATTATAATTATTTATTTTTAGTTTGTTTCCTTACTAAAATTTGTTCTTCAATTTTAATTTGATAGTTTATACTCACTTATGTTTCTAAAATTTAATATTATGATTATGTATCTTCTTTAATGTTTGTTTGAATGGGTTACACTTAATTTTAAATTTCATGTTGATAATTAAATTGGCACGAAACCAACATAAAGCCAATATGAATATTCATGTTATTTGGATCGACATGAAAGAAAGTTTTACCTATAGAAGTATAGTGTTGCAAAAGTAAAAAATACTTAAAAAAATAACATTATAATAGCAAGAGAAATAATTAAAGCCAATAAGTGTAGACAATTGATTAGAAGTGGCTAAAATGACACAAAAGAGAGTAAGGATTTTATTCCTAATTATTGATAGACTTCATTAAAAAACATAAACTAAATATTAATGCTAACTCTATTATAATTTTATATGATAAAACGTCCACAAAATAAGTATATAAAAATATTTTAAAATTCATGAAAACATCTTTCAAATATTCCTAATTTTACTAAAAAAATGAGGCTATTCTATAAAATATTAAGAAAATATTGTCTTTTATTCTTTCTGTTTCATTTTTATTGAGCCGAGATCAAGCCTTCTTCACTTTTATCTTTTTCTAGGGTAGTTTTTGAGTGATGTCTTCATCATCTATATTAATTGTGACATCAATGTGGACCTGGATTTCTTATGCTATTATCTTTTCATGGGCTCATTTACTTTTTATCTTCTCATCTAACTTTACAAGTAATTTCAATGAGAACAAATGTTAATTTCACATATATGATAATTTTTCTGTGTTTCTAATTCATTATTTAAGTTAAGTTAGGATTGACCTATTTTTTCTTTGCAATGAATTCTTGTATTGTGCACCTAATAAAAGTTTCTACTGTGTCAATCAGAATTACCTTTGCAATGTCCTAAGTCATCAGAGATTCTATAACATTTATCATTTGGACACTCGCTATTAACAACTATATTCACCTTCTTTTTGCGGCATTTGCAAGCGTAAAACCAAATCTCAAGTCTACTATAACTGATAGTTATTTTTGTCTTGAATGTGCAATATGTGAACGCATGAAACGATAGGGACGTCTCGTGAAGAGATATTTTGAGTAGGGCCCACGTTGTGAAAGCCATGTGCTGACTTCCTGCATGAGGAGATGAAAACTGGCCCACCCATGTGCTGCTGCAAGCAAAACCGTGTGAAAAAGAAAAGTGAGTGTGTTTTGTTCTCGTGGGGTCCACGCGTGAGGGTTTCATGTGATGCTTTGTTCGCTTCCTGATTGTGACTAGGCCCACCCGATAGCATAGAGTTTACAGCCTATAAAAGGACTTTTGTCCTAGGGTTTTTGATGGCAGGCAAGCAATGGACGGGCAAAAAGGCTTGTGCGAAGTGAGGGGAAAAAGCAGGCAGAGGCAAAGTTGGCGGCTGCAGCAGTGCAGAGGCTGGGAAAAAGACAACGAACAAAGGCTTGGACGGCGTGCAAAAGAGGGTTTGTACAAGTACTGTACAAGAAGAAGTTTGTAGTTGTCCTTTTTGGTTTTTTTGGCAGTTGTTCTTTGGGTATTTGGCTGCTGTCCTTTTGTGTGAGGGATCTGAGAGTTTGAGAGGGTTTAGATTTGAGTGATTGTAAACCCTAGTTGTGTTCTCTCCCTCTAATAGTAGATCACCCCCTCCTTGCCCCGTGGACATAGGCAGTTTGCCGAACCACGTAAATTTGGTTGTTGAGTTTGTGGCCATTGTAATAGTTTTTAGGATCCCTCGACGCGCAGTCCTAGAGCTGACAAGAGAAAGAGCTAATATCTCACTTTGATGAGATATTAGGCTTCAGATTCTTGTTCCCCTTGAGAAACAAGAATTCTTATTGATCTTTCTCTCTTATTGTGCACCAGAAACTCTGCCGAAATTTCCGATGCGCACAACAAGTGGTATCAGAGCCCAGATTCCAGATCTAAGGTTTTGTTTTTGTTGGAGGAGTAGATCAATTTGGAGGCTCGTCCAGGGCTTCGTTTGGTGATAAAGGTGGGATCTTTTGGTAAAGACTCTATCTTTTTAGTTTTGGATCTATTCTTCGTTCGTTGGTGCGTAAGATGTCAGAGAAAGAAGGTGTTTCGGGTGTCGAGGGTGGTTCTTCTGGCGCGAAGACCATTCAGAGTTTGAATATCCACTTTATGAAGATAGATGTGAAAAAGTTTAATGGCACAAACAACTTTGGATTATGGAGATGCGAGGTTTTGGATGCGCTGAACGCGCAGAATTTGGAGGATACCTTGGAGTTAGATGGCAAGCCAGATGAGATTGAAGAGAAGATTTGGAAGAAGATGAATTGAACGGCGTGTGGTGTGATTAGGTCTTGTTTGACTCAAGATCTAAAATATGATGTGATGAATGAGACTTCCGCGAAGAAGATTTGGGTGATTCTCAAAAGCAAGTATCTGACAAAGAGTGTTGAGAACCGCTTGCATTTGAAGAGGAGACTTTATCGTTTCCAGTTGAAGAAGGGAACCTCCATTAGAGATCACATGAACCACTACACGAAGCTTCTTACGGATTTGGCGAATGTGGATGTTATAATTGAAGATGAGGACAAGACGTTGTTGTTGTTGAGTTCCTTGCCTGACGAGGAATATGAGACCTTTGTTCTTACTCTGATTAATGGGAAGGCATCACTTTCGTATAGTGAGGTCACTGCTGCATTGGTGAATTATCAGCTTCGGAAGAAGGATAAGGAGAATTCGATTGAGTCGGTAGCTGAGGCGTTGGTCGTAAGAGGGAAGAATCCGAACCGAAAGAATTGGAAGTCACAGTCTAGAGTAAGAAAAAATCAGTGTGATTGGTGCAAGGAGACTGGTCATTGGAAGAAAAACCGCCCAAAGCTCGACAAATGGGTGAAGAATAAGCAGAAGGGAAAAGGGAAGCAACCATCATCAGAAGCAAATATTGTATCGGATGGTAATAATTCTGACTCTTCTATTTATTCGCTTTCTATCAGTCCTACAGATAGCTATTCGGAGGAATCTGAATGGATGTTGGATAGTAGTGCGACCTATCATGTGTGCCCTAGAAGGAAATGGTTCTCCAGTTTTGAGAAGCTGGTGGATAGTGGTGTGGTGTACATGGCTGATAACCGTGCATGCCAGATCCTTGGGATAGGAAGAATTCGCATAAAGATGTTTGACGGGACTGTTAGAGAGTTAAATGATGTGAGATATGTTCCTTCTTTGAGGAAGAACTTGATCTCGATTGGAACTTTGGTTGGAGAGGGTCTGAAGGTTCGTGTTGAGGACATGGTTCTTGAGATCGTGGAAGACTCTCGGATTATGATGAAGGGCGTCAGGAGGAATAACCTGTATTACTTGACTGGATGTATAGTGGCAGGTGGAGAGCTGACGACTTCTGTTGATTCGACTAGACTGCGGCATTTGGGGCTTGGCCATTCCAGTATTGATTGCTCGCATAGATTGAAAGAGGGTGCGAAGACCTTCAGTTTGAAGTCCAGTGAATATGTTGATGTGAGCAAGAAGACCGAGGTGAAGTGTGGCACCTCTATTCACCGTGCTAAGGGTCGTTCTGGAGGAGTTCACGTGGACGTTTGGGGGCCTTCCAAGAGGGCATCATTGGGAGGTAATAGAAGTTTGGTTTACTTTGTTGGTGACTGTTCTAGGCGTGTTTGGGTTGCAACCAAATCCCCTTTGGAGAAAGTTCTAGTAGTTTCTAACAGATTGAAGAAGTGTGTGATAGACAGAAAGGTGAAGGTACTCCATTCTGGTGGGAGGTACAAGATAGACCTGTTTCTGCATTGGAGCCGAGCTCACGGCATTTCGAGACACTTCGTTGGAAAGGAAATATTGGGGCAACTAGATAGGGTGACAAATTTGGAAGACCGTGCCTTGCTGGAGGAGGATCGGTGTTTGTGGTCAAGCAATGGTTTGCAGAAGAGGTTCTGGACTGAGGCTTCGATATATTTGGGTTATCCTATTAAAGAGTTGTCAACTGCTGTGATTAGAGGTAAAACTCTATTGGAAGATAGGTCTGATTGTGTCACTTTGGATGAAGCTTCGATGAGGGAGCTAATTGACTCTCAGCAGGTGGAGAGTTTTGGACAGACCTTAGAGGTATCGCAGCGGGTGGAGATTGATGCTACTCCACATTGGGTAAAGATTACTCCAGATCATACTGCATTGTTTGGGATTCCAGCTGAGGTGACACGGCTTGGGGATCATTTGGATTCGGATGCGGATGATGAGTTGGTTTTTGATTCGAGTGCAGCTGATAGATGTAGTTTGGATATGACCATTGGTTCACCTCAGGTGGAGGTGTTTGAGACCATTGGAGGTGCTATCAGCCGCAGAGTTGATGATATTGGAGAAGGGTTGCGAACTCTTCTATTGGTTTAAGGTCGTTCGCGACCATTTGGGTGAACTACGTGAGGCTTGATTCCTTAGGCAAGAGGATACGTAGGCAGTCTTTATGATGCAGCCGGGTTTGGATTTTGATGGGGGTGAGATCGATTTGGTGAGTTGATACCGATATTTAGAGAGTGTTTGCATTCTCATTTGGGTTCTCGACTTGTTATGGATTGAGTCTGGTTGGTGTTGGTTGGTGTTGGCTCAGTTTTGAGAAAACTTCGCCAAGGTGGAGAATTGTGAACGCATGAAACGATAGGGACGTCTCGTGAAGAGATATTTTGAGTGGGGCCCACGTTGTGAAAGCCATGTGCTGACTTCCTGCATGAGGAGATGAAAACTGGCCCACCCATGTGCTGCTGCAAGCAAAACCGTGTGAAAGAGAAAAGTGAGTGTGTTTTGTTCTCGTGGGGTCCACGCGTGAGGGTTTCATGTGAAGCTTTGTTCGCTTCCTGATTGTCACTAGGCCCACCCGATAGCATAGAGTTTGCAGCCTATAAAAGGACTTTTGTCCTAGGGTTTTTGATGGCAGGCAAGCAAGGGACGGGCAAAAAGGCTTGTGCGAAGTGAGGGGAAAAAGCAGGCAGAGGCAAAGTTGGCGGCTGCAGCAGTGCAGAGGCTGGGAAAAAGACAACGAACAAAGGCTTGGACGGCATGCAAAAGAGGGTTTGTACAAGTACTGTACAAGAAGAAGTTTGTAGTTGTCCTTTTTGGTTTTTTGGCAGTTGTTCTTTGGGTATTTGGCTGTTGTCCTTTTGTGTGAGGGATCTGAGAGTTTGAGAGGGTTTAGATTTGAGTGATTATAAACCCTAGTTGTGTTCTCCCTCTAATAGTAGATCTCCCCCTCCTTGCCCCGTGGACGTAGGCAGTTTGCCGAACCACGTAAATTTGGTTGTTTGAGTTTGTGGCCATTGTAATAGTTTTTAGGATCAGTCGACGCGCAGTCCTAGAGCTGACGAGAGGAAGAGCTAATATCTTACTTTGATGAGATATTAGGCTTCAGATTCTTGTTCCCCTTGAGAAACAAGAATTCTTATTGATCTTTCTCTCTTATTGTGCACCAGAAACTCTGCCGAAATTTTCGCTGCGCACAACACAATAGTGTATTTGTATATTGGTAAACTTTTTTCTTAAGTTATGATAAGTAAGTATCATATGTATACATTTTATCCACTATAGTGATTTCTCACCTTTTGTCTGGCTTGTTAAGTAAGTATTATGTGGATACCTTTTGTCAATTATAGTGATTTTTTTCCTCTTGTCTAGTTTGTTATATCTTACAATATAGTTAATCAATAGCTTCACGTTAGTTGCTATTACAATGTCATCTATGTTTAATTATATAATAAGTTTATGACTCCTTTAGTATTTAAAGAATAAAATATGAAAATTTATAAGACTTACTAATATTTCTTGTATCTTCTATGAAAAATACTTCTTGATCGGAAAAAGTTATTTAATACATTCTCCAATGGGAAACCAGTTGACGCTTTTTTGACAAATATGTCTCTTGTTAATACCAATTCAAGTGATTTATGTAAGTTTATGAATTTTGGGTTAATTTCGTTCACTTTTCTATTTAAAATAAAAACAATTAGATCCTTTTGAAGGATTTCTATGAACCTTTAAGTAGTTTCTCCATACGTAACTCATTGTATTTTTTTACCCTGTGAATATTATTAACATCAGAGAATATTTTTTACCCTATGAATATTACTAACATCAGAGAATAATGTTTATCAAATATAATTAATTAATGTTAAGCTATTATATTATAGTCTTTTATCAATTTTAAGTGATTTAGTCTTCTATCAATTAATGCTACTGTAAGTGTCGGAATACCAGACGTGTATATTTTGTAAAAAAAATTCAAAGTAGTGCTAGTATCCATCAGAGGAGAAATAATATTTGGGTATGCTAATCTCTTCTTGACCAAGCCGTATCACCAATCTCAAGGAGAGTAGAGAAATCCCTAAATATTTACTCCTTAGATACATATTAGTATCACTTTGTTTGTAAAAAAATTATGAGTTGCATGCTTTCAGAAATTTATTTCTTTCTGTTAATTACTCTTATTAAAAGAAATCTCTGATTAGTAGAAAACAAAGAATTAAATAAACATTAGAAATCAAATGCAAAGAGATATTGATTTTATTATCTTTCTAATGTATTACATTTAAGGGAGAGAAAATGAGATCTTGGGTCTCCAAACAATGTTCTGGAGCCCTCCTCCCTTTTAAAATGAAAAATATAGAGGACATTGTCGTTGTTGTTTCAAACTCTAAGTCATTCTTTCTTTTCAATCTCTCCACCTTTTCTCTATCTTTTCTGTCGTTCTTTTGTTATCCTCTCCCCTGAATGGCAAATGAGATCTCAATTTATAAGAAGACAACAGGAAGTTATCGCCAGGTGTTTGAAAGGGATTGGTAGGGGAGTTATTATAACTTCCTTATCAAGATTGTTGTATTCGTTTATCATAACGAACATTTCCTTTGCCTTTCACTTCTCGTTTATCTATCAACTTATCTTTTTTTATTTCTTAAAATATGTGTTATGTGGAGCCTATATACCTTCAAGCTGAAATTAGGTGTGTAGGGTGAGTATCCTCGAGTTAGATTTTATTGCTAAGGCTTATGATCACATGATAACACCAATATATTGAAATTGACATTCACCCTCAAGTTTGAGAATTTGGTTAATATGAAGGGGCGAGACATGTGTTTTTGTATTGGATTAATAGAGAGGGTACATGTACTCTCAAACTTACATGAGGTGTTGTCATCCTCACATCAGTTTTGATTTATATGAGGTACTATCTCTCACATTGGTTTTGATCTATATGAGGTACTATCATCCTCATAATAGGTTTCATTGGTAGGACTTGTTGAGCTCATCAAATTTGATAACTACAAGGGAAAGACGTGCCTCTCTGATCTAATTAATATAGAAAGCCTACCTTCAAATTAACTTGTATATGAGCTGTAGGTATCCTCAAATTAATTTTACTTTCAAAGCTTATCAAAAGGTATTAAACCCTTTATGGCTGGTCATGATTTTTATTTGTGTGTCTATAACTACCTCTGTATTTTTTATACTCCAACTTAAGACTAAAATTATATGTAATTACTTTTATTTAGACAATGACATTAAAATTTAATCTATCAATATATTTTTTAAATTTCATGGTTTTTATAATTTTAAACTTTTGAGGTGTTTCTACAATTTTTTAAAACTTTGAGGGTGTTAATTGCAAATATTAATATTTAGGGGACTACTATTAATTTCTAGATTTTATGTTTAACGTTTTATGTTTTGAAAAGTCAGGATGTTTTGTGTAATTTTAAACTATTGAGGGTGTTTTATGTAATTTTTTAAAAAAAATTAGTTTTTTATAATAATTCATGTATTATCTTTCTCTATCATCCCTGAGGCTTAATTGATGCAACAAAGAGCTTTTTGCGGTGGAGAAAGGATAATATATGTTCAAGTTTGTTTGTTTGTAATTTTTAAAACTTTAAGGGTGTTTTCTATAAATTATAAATTATGCAGGGGATATTTGTAACTCCTATCTTTTTAATGTACTGTTAGATTAAAATATATTAGGATTTTTACAAATTTTACAATCTTGAGGGTTTTATTTTGCATTTTATAAAAAGTTTAGAGTGTATTGCAAATTCTATAAAATTTTGGGGGTTGTTTGTGTTATTTGTAGGATTTTAGTGTGTTTATAGGTTTGAAATTTTCAAGATGTCTTTTACAAATTTTGAATTTTTAGGAGTTTTTTTGTATTTTCAGAACTTAAAAGATACTTTCTCTAATGTCAAAAACTTTTATTTTTTAGCTAGCATATATTTTTTGTATTTTTTAGAACTTACACGACACTTTCTCCAATGTCAAAAAATTTTATTTTTAGCTAGCATATATTTTTTAGATTTCTCACTGAATTGAAATAAATAAAACTTATAATTTTCAATATGTTTTAATAAAATTTTAAATTTGTAGGGGTGTTTTTGTAATTTTAAAAACTTGGAGGATATTTTTTACAAGGTCCAAAAACTTTTAGGTGCTGGCTAACATATATTTTTTATATTTTTCTGCAAAATAAAATAAGTAAAAGATTTGAATTATACCAAACGTATCTTCTTTATCCAATAACATGTTAAGTCTCATTATGGATAGGATAAATCATTTAATTATAAATTTAAAGAAGATAGAAAAATTAGAGTAGATTAGGATAACAATATAATATTTAAAAAAAGTTAAGGGTAATATTGACCATGAAAAGATTTTTCCTAACTCGTACTTTTAAAAGGAGTATGATTTATCTAATAACATGTTAAGTCTCATTATGGATAGGATAAATCATTTAATTATAAATTCAAAGAAGATAGGAAAATTAGAATAGATTAGGATAACAATATAATATTTAAAAAAATTAAGGGTAATAATGACCATGAAAAGATTTTCCCCAACTCGTACTTTTAAAAGGAGTATGATCAAACATGTCTCTTTTATTCAATAACATGTTAAATTTCATTATGAAAAGAATAAATTATTTAATTACCAATTCAAAGAAGATAGGATAATTAGAATAGATTAGAATAACAATGTAATATTTAAAACAATTAAGGGTAATATTGACCATAGAAAGATTTTTCCGAACTCGTACTTTTAAAGAGAGTATGATATAGAGAGAATTATAATTTTATATTTTAAAATTTATTGTTCAATGTGATTTTGAACTAATTTCTCATTAGAAATTATTTTGGCCACATCAAAATGCAAAACTATAGCGAGCAATGAGAACTATAATTTTATATTTCATTGCGTTAAAATTAGGGGTGTTAACGGAGCGGATACGACTCGGATATGACACTTACCATATCCATATCCGCTTACCCATCTTGGATACAGATACGGATACAGATATACGTTGGTAAGAAAAATTCATATCCATATCCGCCAAAATCAGATACGGTTACGGATATAAATGCGGATATATAAACGAATATGCATGCGGATACAAAAAGGATATGGGAAAACTAGATAGTATTCAGAAAAATATAGTCATGTGATACAAAAAGAGTTCGTTAATATGTTCATTATGATTGAAAAGCTAAGATTAGACATCTTGATCATCAAAATTAACCACAAATCCATAATCTAATAATCGAAACTATCGTAAGAGTATTACCAATATGTATTCGGATTTTTTCGGATACGGATACGGATATTTCACTACAAAACCATATCCGCAACCATATCCTATCGGTAATAGATTTGAGTAACCATATTCGTATCCTAACGGATACGGTTACAGATATTTCCTCGGATACGGATACGGTTTGGCACCCCTAGTTAAAATCCTAAAAGTATAATTACGATTGAAATTATAATTTTACACTCCAGCACATTTTAGACTGTGTTATATAACCAAACTGATATCAAGCAAACCTTCTTGTGGATCTTTTTAAACGCTCATGTTGCCAAGAAGGTAAAATTATCAAATCGGAAAGTGTCCTAGTCCTACTAGAAGTATACAATTTGACCCTTCAGAAGGAAGAAGTCATGGATGGTTTTGGGTTAATTTCATAAAACCCCCCTGAACAGGGAGTGTTGCAAATAACCCCTATAAATATCGTTTATCTCACTTAACCTCCTAGAACTAGTGGTGTGTCACAAAATCCCCCTAAAATTTACCTTATCTCACCTAACTCCTCTTTATTTAAATTTGTAAATAACTAAAACTTTCTTGAGAGAAAAAACACAAAAGTTAAGGGAGGGAGTGTGTTGCATGTAAATGACAAGTGATAAATTTTAAGATTTTTTCCCCTTAAATTATATGTAGGGGAGTTACGTGAAATAAGATGAACTTCAGGAGGGTTACGTGAGACAAACAAAATTTAGGGGGGTTTGTGCAATAACCGCTAAAATTCAGGGGGTGTTTTGTGTTCTTACACAGATGAGATCACTGTCATCAGAGAACCTTCCTCATTTAGCGCCTTAATTGCTTCTCCTCAAAGCTACCAAGTCTTCATATAAAAGAAAGGGATAATTGAATAATTTGATTCTGAAAACAACGCTATGAACATGATGATGTTATCAAACAGAGACCACGAATAAATGATTGATAAAAATATATGTTGGAGGATACTGCCGCCAACTCAGCTGAAAGCAAAAGGGGGGAAGAACCAAATCAGTGGTTTCTATCGTGCGTTAAACCCCCCGCCCAACTGTTGTGCGCGGCGGAAGCTTCTTCGGGCAACACACAATAACTAGAACTAAACCACAAACAATATGCAAATCACAATCACAGCAAGAACAAGCAATTTACGTGGTTCGGCAAGTTGCC
>BQKN01064667.1:485541-498393 GCA_022839385.1 Asparagus kiusianus
CCCTTCGGTCGACCGGCCCGGTCGACCGACACCAGAGCCGAAGCACAGTAAGCCTTGTGCACGAAATCGGTCGACCGGACCGGTCGACCGACGCCAGTTTTGCCTGATTCTGAACTTATTCTGCAATTCCTTCAATTCTCCACCTCGGCGAATGTTTCCACCAAAACTGAGCCGACACCAAACCATCCAATGGTCCCTCAACAAGTCAGGGAACCAATCTAGAGCTGAAACGTGATCTCCCCCGTCTGGATCAACTGATCAAACCGGCTGCATCTGAAAGACTGCCTACGTATCCTCTTGCCCAAGGAATCAAGCCGAACGTAGTTCACCAAAATGGCCTCCAAAGGCCTCAGCACTGAAGGATGTTCAAAAGCTTCAAACAATGACCAAATTTCACACCTGAAACAACTTTGGTCAACATATCCGCAGGGTTGTCACTTGTGTGGACCTTCTCCAATATGACATCTCCATCATCCAAGACGTCCCGTACAAAGTGGAATCTGACGTCGATGTGCTTCGTGCGCGCATGATAAACCTGGTTCTTCGCCAAATAAATAGCCGACATGCTATCACAGTAAATCCGAATAGTCTCCTGAGCGATCCCCAAGTCCTCCAATAGACCACGCAACCACAAAGCCTCCTTAATAGCTTCAGTAACTGCCATATACTCTGCCTCTGTAGTAGAGAGAGCCACTGTGGACTGAAGCGTGCAACGCCAACATACAGGTGCACCTGCTAATGTAAAAGCATAACCTGAAGTAGACCGGCGTTTGTCAAGATCTCCAGCATAATCTGAATCCACATATCCAATACAATCCTGCCCATCCTTCTCATCCTTCTGAAATACTAAACCAACATCCACGGTGCCTCGTACATACCGTAGAATCCACTTCACGGCCTCCCAATGACCCTTCCCGGGGTCGTGCATGTATCTCGATACCATGCTCACGGCCTGTGATAAATCTGGCCTCGTACACACCATCGCATACATCAAGCTACCTACTGCACTGGCATATGGGACCTTCGACATATAATCTCTATCCTCAACAGAAACAGGTGACATCAACGCTGAAAGCTTGAAGTGGGGAGCCAACGGTGTACTAACAGCTTTTGCATTTCCATCAAAGCTGAATTTCTTCAACATCTTCTGCAAGTAGCTCTTCTGAGTAAGCTTCAAACCCCCACTCACCCTGTCTCTCTCGATCTCCATACCCAATATCTTCTTTGCCTCTCCAAGATCCTTCATCTCAAACTCGGATGATAACTCCTCTTTCAGCTTTCGAATAGCCGAAGAATTCCTGGAAGCAATAAGCATATCGTCAACATATAAAAGCAAATATATGTGCTCACCATCCTGTAGCTTGTGCATATAAACACATGGGTCATATGGGCTCCTCGTGTACCCTCGGCCAATCATAAAGCCATCGAATCTCTTATACCACTGTCTTGGTGACTGCTTCAAACCATAAAGAGACTTCTTCAGCTTACAAACCAAATCTTCCTTTCCTGCAGCTTTGAAACCCTGGGGTTGTGCCATGTAGATCTCCTCATCTAAATCACCGTGTAGAAGGCTGTCTTCACATCCATCTGGACCAAATCCAAATCCAACTGTGCCACTAACGCCAATAAAATCCGAATCGACGAATGCTTTACAACGGGTGAAAATACCTCGTTGTAATCAATGCCCTCAAGCTGTGCATATCCCTTGGCAACTAATCTGGCTTTGAACCGAATGTCCCCAATAGAAGATCCCTCCTTCTTCGCATATACCCACTTGCGACCAATAGATTTCTTACCCTTAGGTAGATGTGCAAGTGCCCAAGTGTCGTTCTTCTGAAGAGACTTCATCTCCTCCTCCATAGCTTCCCTCCACCTGATCGAATCGGGGCTAGACTCTGCCTCCCTGAATGTGGCTGGAACCATATCATCAACGACCTCTACTGATAATGCATATGCGACCATGACATCATTATACCTAGCTGGCCGACGAATCTCTCTCCTCGGTCTATCTGCTGCAATGGTCCTCTGAACATGACCCTGTTCCTGAGTCCCATGATCCACTGTACCCTCGGTCTGCCCAACTATCAACTCATCTCCTCCCAGTGTCACCTCTGTAGGAGCCTCAATGGATACAGTGCTCTCTGGAGTGGGTGGAGTCACATCAACCTCCACCTGCTGCGATATCTCTCCTGTCTGGTCTTCCTCCACCTGCTGAGGGGCTCGAGGCTTCATCATGTACGCCTCGTCAAATGTGACATCTCTGCTAATAACTATCTTCTTGTCCTGTGGATCCCATAACTTGAAGCCTTTGACTCCATCTCTAAATCCCACAAAGACAGCTTTCCTCGCTCTCGGATTTAATTTGCCATCACTGACATGATAATAAGCTGGACACCCGAATATCCGAAGCGACTCATAGTCACTAGCCACCGAACCAAACCAACGCTCCAAAGGAGTCTTCCCGTCTATCGCAGTGCACGGCAACCTGTTCACGAGATGGCTCGCATAAACTAACGCCTCGGCCCAAAAGGATCTAGGCAATCCACTCTGCGTCATCATACATCGCACCTTCTCCAGCAAGGTACGGTTCAATCTCTCAGCCACCCCGTTCTGTTGCGGTGTCTCTCGAACTGTGAAGTGTCTCCTGATACCGTGATCCCGGCAAAACTGCAGAAACGGATCACTCTTGTACTCTCCGCCATTATCTGAACGTAGAGTCTTCACCTTTCTACCTGTCTGCAGCTCCACTTTCTTTTTCCACTCCACAAAAATATCCAGGACCTGATGTTTATGCTTCATCGGGTATACCCAATTCCTCCTGGAATAGTCATCAATGAAAGTGACAAAATAGTTAGCCCCTCCAAGAGATGTGTTCTTGGAAGGACCCCAAACATCTGTGTGAATATAATCCAATGTACCTCGGGTGTTATGAACAGCGGTGCCAAACTTCACTCTAGTCTTCTTCCCAAGTACACAATGCTCACACAGCTCCATCTTGCAGGTCTTAGCACCTTTCAACAGTCCCTGTTTCGCCAAAGACTGTAGGGACTTATCTCCTGTGTGTCCAAGTCTCATGTGCCATAAAGTGGTAGTGTCCTCCTCTGTAGTGATAGAAGCTGCCAGACCCCCTGTAACTGTCTTGCCCTTCAAGTAGTATAGGTTGTTTTCCCTGACTCCTCGCATCACCACCATAGAACCCTTCGTGACCTTCACTGTAGCATCCTCTAAGATCACTCGATATCCTGCTGCCTCCAAAGTCCCAAGAGAAATGATGTTCTTCGTCAACTGCGGCACGAACCTCACTTCCTTCAATTCCCTCACTACACCATCATGCATCCTGATCCGGACTGAACCAATACCACCAATAGGACATACGTGGTCATTTCCCATAAGCACGACATCCCCTCTCTCCAGCTCCTCAAAGCTAGAGAACCACTCCCTCTTAGGGCATATGTGATATGTAGCTCCCGAATCCATCATCCACTCCGTGGAATCCGCATAGCAAACTGACGGTAACGCAGGGCATGAATAGCCTGAAGAGTCTGAATCTGAATGCTCACCAATAGCTTTTGCAACATTCACTTCTGAAGCTTGTGTAGCTTTCCCTTTATTCTTCCCGGCTTTTTCTTTCCACTTTGGGCAGTCAATCTTCCAATGTCCTTCTTCTTTGCAATACCGACATTGATTTCTACCAACACTCTTATAGGCACTCCTATTCTTTGACTTTGAGCGGTTGAACTGACGACGGTTTGGATCTCGGCCTCGAACTGCTAATGCATCTCCCGATGCCTTCTCGGAGGGTTCACCATCACTCTTCCTCAACTCATAGTTCACCAAAGCTGAGGTCACCTCCTTGTAACTAACTGTAGTTCTTCCATTGATCATAGTGAGAACGAACGTACCATAATCATCTTCGGGCAATGAACACAGAAGTAGCATCGCCTTGTCTTCATCCTCAACTATAATATCCACATTGGCCATATCTGAAAGTAGCTTAGTGAAGTTGTTGACATGCTCCCTGATGGAAACCCCTCTCTTCATCTTGAACTGGTAAAATCTCTTCTTCAAGTGAAGCCGATTCTCAATGCTCTTCGTAAGATATTTCTCATTGAGTGTTTCCCACATCTTCTTCGCCGACGTCTCGTTCATGACATCATAAATAAGATCCGGCGTCAAGCATGACCTAATAACACCACAAGCTCTACTGTTCATCTTTTTCCAAACCTTATCCTCCAACTCCACGGGTTTCTCTTTTAACCCAAGAGTCTCCTCCAAGTTCTGTGCATCTAAGGCATCCATCACCTGACACCTCCACAATCCAAAATTGATCTTGCCATCGAACTTCGGAACATCAATCTTCGTGTTATTGATGCTCAGACTCTGTATCGCCTTTGTTAGAGACGGACCTGACGTGCTTGCATCTCCCATGTTGTCGATCTAGCTCTGATACCAATTGTTGTGCGCGGCGTAAGCTTCTTCGGGCAACACACAATAACTAGAACTAAACCACAAACAATATGCAAACCACAATCACAGCAAGAACAAGCAATTTACGTGGTTCGGCAAGTTGCCTACGTCCACGGGGCAAGGAGGGGGGAGATTTACTACTAGAAAACAAGGGAATACAAATAGGGTTACAAATCTCTCAGACCAAACCCTAAAACCAAACACTTGATCTCTCAAAACTCTCCCACAATTGGATGTAACAAATCTCTCTTAGTGGCTGCTCAAAATCGTCCTTAGGATGCCCTAACAAAACATGTTTAGGGTATTTATAGATTACAAAACGAACCGGGTCAAAAACCTGAACCAACTGAAATCCGATTCGTCGGTCGACCGACCCGGTCGACCGCGACCAATTCCGGTCGACCGGCCCGGTCGACCGATCATCTTCCAGGCAGATGCTGAGAAATCCAGAAACTCGTCGGTCGACCGCACCGGTCGACCGCCACAGAACAGTAACCCTTCGGTCGACCGGCCCGGGCGACCGACACCAGAGCCGAAGCACAGTAAGCCTTGTGCACGAAATCGGTCGACCGGACCGGTCGACCGACGCCAGTTTTGCCTGATTCTGAACTTATTCTGCAATTCCTTCACCAACACCCCCACCCCCACCCCCCACCAACACCAATCTGACCAGTGGATAACCAAGGCAATTGTAGGCTTTAGTGGCTGTTTGGTTTCCTGTTTTTGAGGCAAAGAATCTCTTGAAAGTTCGTCAAAAATGTTAAAAGTGTCACTTTTTGACAGGCTTTCAGCTAAAATCGCCTATAAAAATAAAAGATTTTTGCTGAAAGACTGTAAAAAAATAACACTTTTGACAGACTTTTCAAGAGAAGATTTCCCTCAAAAACAGGAACCAAACAGCCCCTTAGCTTAAAACAAGTCTAGACTTATCTACAACTTTTAGGAACTTTCCACCCTCATATGTTCCTTGATCACCAAGCAAACATTGGTCAATCACCTCGTGCTCTTCAATCGCCCTCTTTTTTTTCACCCTATATAAAGGCTACCAGCACATAGTTCATGCTTCATACTAGAAATAGCTTATACCTACAAGACAAAGGAGCAAATATATATCAAGCAAAGAGCAAAGATGGGCGTGATGAGCTGTTTCTGCTTCGAGACACAAAAAGCAACAGCAAGAGTTGAAGGGGGGAATGTTGATCACAAAGCAGATACTACAGAGAAGGAGAAGGAGAAGAAGAAGGAGAAGGAGAGCGCAGCTATAGTGGTGCCCAATTTCCCATTTCAGTCGAGGCCGGGACTTCTCTAAAAGTGAATGATCGATGCAGCTGATGAATTAACTTTCCTTCTTATGTAAAATTAGAAGTGAAAAAAAAAAATATTTTTCCTTTTTAGCTTGATTATTATTATTATTATTATTCATTCTTAATTTGATCTTTGTAATAATAGTTGAGTTTATTTATTTGTGAAAAGTTTTGGGTATAGAACTTCCGAAAGAGGAGTAACTTGCAGATGTTCATAATAGTATACCATCGTGAAAAACAAACTCTGTTTTTACTTTTGAGTGAATTCAAATTTTGAGGAATTTTTTTTTTGGGGGGTACAAGACTTCCGGACGTTTGGGCGTCGAAATTTTTGTATGAATGACTTTAGATTTCTTTTTTCAAAGAGAAACTTTTGAAAATCAAGTTCTAGCGCAGTTGGGAATTTCTCTATTCTTATTGAGCTTGATAAATGTTGGTGAGACAAGGGTTTAGGAACGTTAACCTAGAAAGAAATTAAGATCCATAAATTTCCTAGTTCGTTTTTTAAACTTTGAGAATCTATCAATTTTCAAGAACTTGTTCTAATTATAAATGTTTGATTGTTTTTATTGAATGAAGGAATATTTTATAACTTTTTCTATTAACTAGTATGCAATACGTACGCTGCACGTGATGCATATTAAGAAACTACAAAAGTTAAAATATTTGAGGCAAGTAATATGGGCCAAAACTTGTGTCCACTTAAGTGGACATCTACCAAACTTTTTAACCTTTAGATCTCTCCTAGGGATCCTTGCATGATATGAAGTGACATTTTATATATATAAATGAGTGGATAAGAAGTTTGGTGGACAAAGTGTTGTTGTCCACTTAAGTGGACACAAGTTTAACTCAGTAATATGTTCTATTTACTAATTTTATAATTATTTATTAAATACATTCTTCACATAGAACACATGCTAACTGCACATTGCATGTAGTTTTAAACAATCATCCACTAAATAAGTTCTGATGTGCATAAATTTTTAATACACAACTAATTCCACATCTATTTTTTAAGACTAAAAGCATCAATCCTATCACTATTTATGAAACGGAGGCCATAACCTAAATAAAAAACTATATTTGCCAAAAAAAAAAGAAAAGAAAAGTGGAACCATTTCTCTAAAAATTATTCAAGCATTATGAAACTTTAAGAGTAACATTGTGTCACTGTGGTTGGAACTTGATTAATCTAGAAATGATATGAAAAATGAATGGTTATTTGAAAATATTTAATAAAATTGTATGAGAACATAGTAAATCATTCTAGATACAATTGACCAGAAAGTCATACACAGAAAATTTTAATTTTGATATGAAAATGGATGAAACTTTAGAAGATTAGATGCTAACTACGATTTGAGTTAGTATATATTGAATGTTGATGTGCCCAAACTATATCTAGCATGAGAGCTTTGTTTATATATTTTGTTTTATTTTTGGTCAATAAAAAGGCTTCATTCACCATTGAACATTTGTGTTACATCACAAACTCAGCATAAAGACTTGAGTTACAAAAGCATCACAAGAGAAGATTACAACCCTCGATCCATCTCTTACATTTCTTTAACAGTGACACTTTGCTTTCTAGATTTTTGAACAAATACACACAGATTTCCTCTTACCTATCCAAGAATCACAGGGGGGACCTCTGGCCGTTTTTGGCATCGGCGCTGCCACCGGTGCTGCTGCTGGTGGCAACGGGGCAAATGGTGCTGCTGAAGTCGTGGCTGTGGAAATATCTATAGCCCTGGCTGATGTCTTATAAGCTCAGGCATCCTCCATATCATAAATACGTGAACTTTGGATATCAGCTGCTCATAATTGACGACCGACTTTTTAGTAAGCGAGTCGGCTAACTCCTTGCTCTGCAAGCTGGCCACGAGTGTAGACATAGCAACTGCACTCCCTGGGTCGTTGACCTCCAACCTCTTTGCCTAGAACCTCTTGAAGTAAGTTCTAAGGCTCTCTCCGAGCCCTTGCCTCATCTGGATCAACACATGAGGGAGCGACTTCTGCTTGATGTCAACCAAGAAGTGATGGATGAACTTCCTGCTGAGTTATTGGAAGCTGCTGATGGACTTCTTCTCAAGAGCGTTTCACCAGAGCTTGGCACTTCCTGAAAGAGTGATGGGCAAGCATCGGCAGATAACTTCCTCCGATGCTTGGAGCATGCTCATCACGTCATAGTAGTTTAGAACATACCAGGAGGGGTCTCCCTCGCCTTTATGCTTCTCCATGTGAGGCATCTTAAACTTCTCACATGGGGTATTTATAAGGTCATCTTAAAGAGGGGTGTTTCCCCCAATGGCTTCTGTGACTGGTCTGTACACCCAATCATAGCCAGAGGCCCCTATAGTAGCTGAGTGGGATGGAGAGGTACGGTGATGGAGGAAAGTCTTAGAGACCACTCCCTTAGTGTGATCCCCAAGGTGACCAGGGCCAGGACTCTCGCCAGTGATTTCTTGATGAGAAAGAAGATGTTGGTGAGGCTCTCCGGGGTGATTTGACAGACCAGGTGGCGTGGTCGCGTACTCAACGTGATCCCCCAACTGCTTGGCAGCAGCATGAGGCGTTCGGGGTGAGACTACTTGTTGTGCTCCGGAAGGAGGGTGAGTCTCCGACCGTAGGTCTCCAGAAGGTGGGGGATAGCCGAGGTAGCTTCGTGCGGCTGTGGAAGCCGGTTGAGAAGTTCGCTAGTAAAGGTAGTGAATTGCTCTTAAAGAGATTGAGAAACTTTTTGATCTGTTTCTTCAAGCTTGACTCGAGTAACATACTTATGGTGTGGTTCTATAGGGTGAAACTGATCAGCCCTATCCTCAAAACCAGACATGCTTTCTCGAAAAAGAAAATAGCCCCACAGTAGGCACCAAACTGTTGATGTTAAATGATCACACAGTCAATTATATCTGTGGTTGGATGGGGGTGAAGTTGACGAGGGCGGCTTCCTTCCCCGAATATCTAATTTTGAGTTGAGTGGCTGAAGTCTGCACATATAGAAACCCATGAGAAGACGGAGACTGGTTCCCCCGTGGTTCCTCTGACGGTCAAGTCAGCTGGTGAACCTGAGTGTGAAAAGTGAAGAACTGTGAGAGTTCTTGTGTGTGCAGTATAATTTGCAAATCTTTCTTAGAAAATCAGATTTTGGAACCAGAAGTCTGAAAAAGAATCCCTTTATGTTAGAATAGTACCTCATATTTATAGTGGTGCTATAATGGTAGAACCGTCATTGTGGCCGAGCACAGGATGACGGTGAAGAAGGAAGGGCTGGCGGCTGAGTCAGCTTCTGCTTTACAAGTGTCGGGTGGCGACTGGAGGAGAGATCACCTCAGCATTAAATGTGACGCGATCTGAGGTATGGTGACGCCGACGTGGTCCGATGAGTCATGAAGGCTATCGGGGCTAGAGGTATGATGGCGTCTACCAAGCATTAAATGCGACATCGACGTTGTGTCAGCGGGAGAGACTAGAAGCTGAAGTCGTCCTCTAGCTTTGCCGAGAAGTAACGTCTTTCGAGTCATCATCGCGATGCGCCGAATAGCAGGTTGAGTAGGCTCGTTGCGAATCGTCTTCGACAAGAGGGTTGACTAGTACCGCCTTTTGAGTCGACATGAAGGAACGTCGACTCAAAGAGTCGGCTAAGTTGGAACTATTGTTGGTCTTGGCTACCAATTTGATTTGGGCATTGCATGTAGAAGTACACATGTTTTGCTGGCAAAGGGTTGAACTTTGACGATTGAGAACACCATAACAATACTGTTAAAAGAATTATTAGAATAACATGGATGTTCCTGATTTAAGGTTGCATTTGGTAACTTCACAAAAATAGTTTAGTAGACCTTGGTTTGGCAAAAAAAACTAGATTAGAATTGAATCCATGTTTTTATTTCAAATTCTGGCTCCAAAATTAGTTTTTTTTAGAACAACCCCTCTGGGATCACTTTCGCCTTGTTAACAAAGACCAGACCTGCCCCAGTTTCGTTTTACAGTCGCCAAGCAAAGCCCAATTAGAGTATCTAAATTGAGCTTGGGCTCAATAAAAGGTATATGATTGTTACTTCATCAGCATTGCTTTCACATCCCTAAAAAATGTACATAGATGTTAAAGAATACGTGGCTAATCCAAGCCCAAACTCAACTTGATATTGTTTGATTGACAGAGTTAAAGAATATGCAGTGAAAATTAAAAAAAAAAAAAAAAACCTCGCTGCTTGTTTACGTGGTCATGAGGGAAACAATGGGGACGGTATCTGCGCTTCTGCTCACAGTCCGTAGTTGAAGGTAATTCAACTGCAACATCATAACCGCTCCACAATGAAGATCGGCTGCTAGCGCACATTTCACTGGTAACTGAGAGCACTACTAAGCAAAAGCCAAACTTCAACAACAAGATAACATGGCTCCCCGCTACTCCAAATATTTCCAAAACCCAAAATCAGAAGCTCACAAAACAATAAAGAAATTAACAAATCACATTTGATTCAGCCAAACGACGAAATTTTCAGGAATTGGATTGTGATAGAGGACAACAAGAATATTAACTTTGATGGCTTTAATTAGGATCCCAGGTGGGCTCTTAGAAGTGGAATAATGCACTCTCTAATTTCTCTCATTCTAGCTAGATGGGATACACAGTAACTGCAAGGGCGAAATCTCTTTACAAGCCTGTCATAACTTGCGCCTTCTCGGATGAGAGCTGTACCAATTGAAAAATTGAAGCGCCGCCGCATCTTTACAACATATTGATAACGATTGAAAACACTTCATATTGACAATCTTGTGAAAATGTATTACAAAATATCATAAATGGTTTGTGTTATTTCAACTTCTCCTAGCCAAATATATCATAAATATCTTACTGTAAAAAAGAAAGTTAGCTTTAATTAGCAGGCAACTTGAAAGTGAAGGAGGAAATACTTGACAACTATGGAACACTTTATTGGTAGAACATCACGGAGTTTTATAGCAGTGAGCTTCAAACCCTTTGCTTTTTCTATTTATGAGCTCCCTTTGAGTGGTTCCTTAGCACTTACTAGACAAAATTGTTTTGGGATATTCTCATCACTTGGCCCAATTAAAGGTAAAGCATATTTTGATGTGGATGGATTTGAACAGTGCACCTTCTTCTTTACTTAATCAATAATGGATAGTACTTGCCATTTGGCCAATATAAACAACTAACTTAAAATTGCAAGCGTATAATTAGAGAAATAAACAAAAAGATACTCAATATGTTGAACTTTCTATCAGTATTATTTCTATTTAAAGCTCATCTATATAATATTACTATCATAGACGTACATAATAGTAAGCGCTAAATATGAATTTTGTTGAGTTTTAATGATGCTTAAAGGTCATACAACTAGTGTGAGTTTGATCTAAGGTGTAACAAGGGTAAGTCTTCAGTAAAAGAGTTACAACAAAGTCTGATTGTTACTTGTACTGTAATACTGTTATTCATAATTATACTTCTAAGTAAATACGTTATAAGCCAGTATGTTTAGCTAATATAAAAAGGAGACTTAATCTATATTTAATTTAACAGACATGTGCTAATACTAAAAACTGGAAGGATAAAACCTTACAAACTAATTATATTTACGTCAACAAAAGTACCCACCACAGACTTTTTAATTTTGCTTTACACCAAATTTCTGAAACCCCCGGTTAATTTTGAATGATTATCAGATAACTCACTATAACTTTCAAAATGTTAGGAACCCCAACTCCACCCCTCCCCCCAAAAAAAGTCTCCTTTAGACCATCTCCAACCACCCTCCATATCTCCAAATTTGGAGAGTGGAACCTCTCCAACCACTCTCCAAATTTGGAGATCTCCAAATTTGACATTTTGACCATCCAAATTTGGAGGGTGAGGAGAAAAAATGGAGGTCTCTTCATAACACTATTCATGATTTATTAATTATAATTTTATCATTTTTAACTATTTGATTTCTTAAAAATTACCACTTTGTCATCCTTTTTAGTAATTTAAATTAGATGTTTAATTTCAAATAAATATAGTTAAAAATTATTAATCTAATATTTGAAATCATTATATATTTGGAAAGGGCTCGTTGAGATCTTTAAAATGAAACTAAGATTAATTTATTTTAGTATTGTTATAAAATTATTAATTTTTAAATTAAATAAATAAGTATCAAACATGAAATTTTAAATACGGGGATCTATTTAACTTGCTCCATAAGAAAATACAAGCATAAAGTATAATATTTGTTTTCTTGTTCTATCGATGTATGCTTTCACTGTTATTTTAGATTTTCTTCTTTTTTAATATGTTGTATTGCAGTATTAATATTGGGTTCATTTTAAAGCTCTCATCGACACCTTTATAATGTTATAATTTTTTTCCCAAATAAATTATTAACAATAAAATTATTAACGTAAACTATATCCAACATTATTTAATTTATATGACTTTTTTGATAAAAATAAAATAAAAAGGAAAACATTTGGAGAGTGTGGGTTGGAGCAACCCTCCAAATTTTACCCTCCAAATTAGAATATTCCTAGAATATTTCAATTTGAAGGGTGAAATTTGGAAGGTATGGTTGGAGATGCCCTTAACTTTAAGACCCTCTAAAAATATCAACTGCAATTTTCAAGTGGGTAGATAAAATTACACACAAGAAGATATTTTGCCAATAAAAATATTATTCTCGCTTTATTTGTAAAATCTCCTTTAATCAGGCTGGAGGATCCTAACTCAATTGGAGGGTTAATATTGTTTGGCAAAAACTGGGGAGATTAGCCCAGATTTTTAGTTCACTAGGTTAGAACTGGTCCGCCCTCTCATCAATGCCGATCCTTTCTTATTTGCTTAGGTACCGTTTGACAAAGGGTTAAGTGAGGGGTTAAGGAGACTTAACCCCTTCTTAACCTGCCAAACACAACAAATCTATATAAGGGTTAAAGTGAGTTAACCCTCCATAATTTGTCAAACATAAAAAATATAGAAGGGTTAAGTTAACCCCTCTAGAGGGGTTAAAATGAGTTAACCCCTCAAAATGAGGGGTTTACTAATACTCCTATTTAGATGGAATAAGAGTTAACCCTT
>BQKN01064670.1:0-33996 GCA_022839385.1 Asparagus kiusianus
GTAGTTGATGTTAGACATTTGAGGACTATTTCATAGATGTTGTAAAGGCTGTATGCCTTATTTCCTTCACTCTGACTGGTTGTATTTGAGACTTGTTAAGAACTCCAGTTTATTTATTCAGTCATTGACTATGTATTTCCATTTGTTGGATGATGAGATATTTATTTGATCACTATCATTTTATCAGCCCTTCGTGTATTATCTTTTACTTGTTTTTGTACCTACACCTGTTATTGATTCTACTAGATAGATGTTAATTGTGATGGTGAAACATGTTGTTGCACGGTGTGGTGCATGGCAGGTTTGATATTCTTGGTTTCACCTTGGACTGCAGCCTTATGTGAACCCAGGGGCGTCACAGTTGGTATCAGAGCTCTAGTTCTAGTATCCTTAGGATCATCCTATGTCGAGTCGTGGAGCTAGGATAGAGTTTCTTAGGATTCATGTATAGAGTCCGAAAGGATTTCCTAGTATGAGTGAGGACGATATATGCGTATATCTCAAAATTTGAGAAATTTTTTTATGACAACTATTTTACATAGATTCAAAGTATTTGTATGAATACTATATGTTGTGAAAATTTCAATGCGATACGTTATTTACAAGGCCTATTTGACTCATGAATTTTTATTCTTTTCACCAGAGAGGAGAGAGATGGCAGGACAAGGTAGACCCCGTACCAAGAGAGCAAGCCAGGCTGAGTCACAGCAGACTCCACCTGAGCAGCAGCCAGCTCAGTCCGAGCTCCAGCAGACTCCACCCGAGCCGTAGCAGGCTCCTCAGTATCTGGTGGACCTTATGGCCCCTCTTATCGCTCGGATGACAGCTATTGAGGAGTTGGTGACGACTCATATAGCACCACCGACACCGCCACCACCACCACCAGTAGCTCAGCACCAGGGGATACCGGTCGTTCCTGTTAGAGAGAGACCCCCAGAGGCCACGCCTGCAATCATTCCTTTAGCAGTACCAGACAGGGCCACGGAGCAGGAGACTTGGCTCCGTATGGTGGAGAGGTACCAGAAGATGAGGGCACCGGAGTTCCAGGGGTCACCAGACCCTCTTGCAGCCCATAAGTGGAAGGAGGATGTGAGCAATATCATCGACATACTCGGTGTAGATTCAGTCTAGAAGCAGAGACTGGCATCCTACAGCCTGAAGGGAGATGCCGGGAGGTGGTACCGACTCCAGTTCACTCCAGAGCAGAGGCTGACCCTCACATGGGAGGACTTTATGTATTTCTTCGATGGGCAGTACATTTCTTCTGCAGCACGGACTGGGAAGGAGCTTGAGTTGTCCCGATTGACTCAGGGGGACATGTCAGTGGCTGATTTTGAGAGCCGGTTCATGGAGCTATTGCATTTCACGGGCATGTGGCAGACAGGAGAGCGTCAGGCTCAGATGTTCTTGGCTGGGCTTCGCCCTAATCTCCGACGGTACCTCGTGTCGAGGAGATTTTATTCAGTCAGGGAGGTAGCTGAGGCTGCCACTTCTCAGGAGATCGAGACCACTATGTTCCAGAAGGACAAGAAAGGGAAGGCCAAGACAGGACACGGCAGTGACAAGGGCAAGAACAAGAGAGGCTTTTCTGGACATCAGTAGCAGCATCAGGGCCCTTATAAAAGGGGACCCCAGCAGGAGCAGAGAGCGCATCAGCAACACAAGTTCCAGAGATCTTATTTTAACTGTTACAAGGTCGGGCATAAGGCATCTGAGTGCCGTAGTGCACCAGTAAGAGCCCAGCAGGGCAAAGGTCCGAACCAGCAGCAGCAACAGTGCCAGCAGGGCAGAGGTCAGGGCCAGCAGAACAGGCTTGAGGCCCCGCCAGCAGCTCAGAGGACTGAGGGACAGATTCGGGCAGTTCAGGGTGTTCCTCAGGGACAGATTATCCCATATTCTCCAGCACCATCAGCAGAGCAGTCTTTAGCCACGGGCAAGGTATATGCAGTGGTTCCTCGTGTTCATGGAGCCAGCGGAGCTATAGTTGAGGGTACGTTCTTTGTGAACTCTCTTCCCGTCCGTATTCTTTTCGATTCGGGAGCTTCGCATTCATTCATCTCGCATGCATTTATGACTAGACTCCAGCTCGTAGCTCAGCCCCTAGACACCCCTCTATCTGTTTCCACCCCTTTAGGTGAGGTATCGCTTCTGGAGAGCGTTTGTAAGAGGTGTACCGTCAGTCTAGACGAGTCGGAGTTCATAGTGGATTTGATAGTGTTGCATATGTCCGAGTTCGATGTCATCCTTGGTATGGATTGGTTGTCTTCCTACCATATTAGTATTGACTGCTTTGCGAAGACAGTCAAGTTGCGAGCGTCCGATGGGTCCGAGATGATTGTAGCTACCTCTCAGGGCAACCGATTTGCGGAGTCATTTTTGGCGTACATCGAGGAGGTGATGCAACGGGATCAGGGAGCCGAGTTATTAGAGACTAGAGTTGTCTCAGATTATCAGGATATCTTTCAGGACATACCTGGGTTACCTCCTGTGAGAGAGGTCGAGTTCTGTATTAAGTTGTAGCCAGGCACAGCCCCGATATCCTGCGCACCCTATCGCATAGCACCAGCTGAGATGAGAGAGCTACAGACCCAGTTGGACGAGCTGTTAGCTCAGGGTTTTATTCGTCGGAGTCATTCTCCGTGGGGCGCGCCGGTCCTCTTCGTGAAGAAAAAGGATGGTAGTATGAGGTTATGCATAGATTATAGAGAGTTGAACAAGGTCACTATCCGGAATAGGTACCCACTACCTAGGATTGATGACTTATTTGACCAGTTGCAGGGAGCACAGTATTTCTCAAAGATTGATCTTCATTCTGGCTAACATCAGTTGCGGGTTCGGGAGATGGATGTTCCTAAGACCGCTTTTCTTACTCGATATGGATCTTTCGAGTTCTTGGTCATGCCATTTGGGTTGACCAATGCACCCGCAGTATTCATGGATTTGATGAACCAGGTTTTCCGTCCCTTCTTAGATCAGTTTGTGATCGTGTTCATCGACGATATTCTTATTTACTCGAGATCAGAGGCAGATCATGAGGAGCATCTACGGATAGCGTTGAGGACCCTTCAGGAACACCAGTTGTATGCCAAGTTCAGCAAGTGTGAGTTTTAGCTTTCAGAAGTCAGATTTCTTGGCCATGTTATCAGTCGAGAGGGTATAGCGGTGGATCCGGCTAAGGTCACGGCAGTTCTTGATTGGGAGCCACCGAAGACGGTGACAGAGATTCGCAGCTTTTTGGGTTTGGCTGGTTACTACAGGAAGTTCATTCAGGACTTCTCGAAGATTTCGACACCGATTACACACCTTACGAAGAAGGGTGTACAGTTCATATGGAGCACGGAGTGCCAGAAGGCCTTTGATATTTTGAAGGCTAAGTTGACTACAGCGCTGGCTTTGACTATTCCGAACAGCGACAGGACATTCGAGGTGTATACGGATGCATCATTGGCGGGCTTAGGAGGCGTACTGATGCAGACTCAGAGGGTGGTAGCCTATATCTCACGGAAGTTGAGGGTGCATGAGCAGAACTACCCCACTCATGACTTGGAGTTAGCAGCCGTGGTGTTTGCACTGAAGTCATGGAGGCACTACTTGTATGGAGTGCAGTTTGAGCTATTCACAGACCATCAGAGTCTGAAGTACCTCTTTTCTCAGAAGGAACTTAATTAGAGGCAGAGGAGGTGGATTGAGTTTATCAAGAACTATGAGTTCGCGATGCAGTATCATCTAGGGAAGGCGAACGTCGTAACAGATGCTTTGAGTAGGAAGCGTCGACATCGGGTTGCGGCTTTGAGGTGCTCTTTGTACAGAGATCTTACCACTCTGAGCCAGTTTGATTTTAGACCCGAGATTGGAGAAACCAGTGCATTTTTGGGAGCTATGTCAGTGCAGCCATCTTGGAGTGACAGGGTTGTCGGGGCACAGTTGGAAGACTCTTGGATTCAAACCCGTAAAGGGGAGATTTCCAAAGAGCCTAAGGCGGACTAGACCATTGGAACAGATGGAGGTCTACGGATGAAGGGTAGATTGGTTATGCCAGCTAGTGCATAGCTGAAGAGGGAGTTATTTGATGAGGCACACCGTACTCGGTACACAGTACATCAGGGACTACCAAGATGTACAAGGACCTGAAGAGGCGTTTCTGGTAGAGTGGCATGCGGAGAGAGATTGCAGACTATGTGGCTAGATGTTTTACCTGTCAGCAAGTGAAGGCAGAGCATCAGAGACCAACAGGGACACTTCAGCCTTTACCCATTCCAGAGTGGAAGTGGGCAGACATTTCTATGGATTTTATTGTGGGGTTGCCGAAGTCAAAGAAGGGGAATGATTCTGTGTGGGTGATAGTAGACCGATTGACGAAGTCAGCTCATTTCATTCTGGTGAGGACCACTTATACAGCTGAGACTTTTGTGAGGATCTTCATTCGGGAGATAGTTCGACTTCATGGAGTACCAGACACGATCGTGTCAGATCGAGGATCGGTGTTTACTTCACATTTTTGGAGGAGTTTCCAGGACTCATTCGGCAGCACACTATCTTATAGCAGTGTATTCCACCCCCAGACGGATGGCCAGACGGAGAGGGTGAATCAGGTGTTAGAGGACATGTTGCGGGCACGTGTCATTGACTTCTAAGGCAGTTGGGAGGATCATATTCCACTGGTAGAGTTCGCTTATAACAATAGTTATCAAGCGACGATCGGTATAGCCCCGTATGAAGCATTGTATGGGAGACCTTGTAGATCACCGATATGTTGGGCCGAGCCAGAGTACAGCTTGATGCTTGGGCCAGAGCTAGTGAGGCAGACTACTGAGAAGGTAGCCTTGATTAGAGAGCGGATCTTAGCCGCTCAGAGCGGCAGAAGAGCTATGCAAATAAGAGGCGGAGACCCCTAGAGTTTCAGATTGGGGATTTGGTCATGCTTAAGGTATCGCCTATGAAAGGCGTGCAGCGATTCGGGAGGCAAGGAAATCTTGCACCGAGATATATTGGGCCTTTTCAGATTCTAGAGCGCATTGGAGCCGTGTCATACAGACTAGATCTTCCCGCATCTATGTCTAGTATACACAACGTGTTCCATATTTCTATGCTCAAGAAGCATTTGCATGATGAGGACCAGCAGCGAGTATTGGATGCACCGGAGATCGTACTTCAGGATGATTTGACCACTATTAAGATTCCGGTTTGTATTCTTGCTAATGAGGACAAGAGGCTTAGAAACAAGGTAATTCCCTTGGTGAAAGTTCAGTGGAACCGAGGAGGCATTGATACGAGTTGCCGTGCGAGCACTCTTGATCGCGGAATTATCAAGAGTGGGTAAAGAAGAAAATGACAGAAGATCACAAGAGATGAATTAAGGCGAAGGAAAATACATTCTCTAGATTATGAGAATCAATTGGATTTTACAAATCTCTCTCTCACAATCTCTCTAGATCAAAGAACAACCTCCCTGATCTCTTTTCTGATTACAAACTGAGTTCTAAACCCTAGAAAAGTCGTGTTTCTATTTATACTAAACAGAAATCCCAACTGGAGCAGGAAACAGACCCAAGCCCGGATCCGCTACGCGGTCGACCGCAGAGCCCAAGGCGGTCGACCGGTCAGAACGACGAAAACTGGAAAATCGATTACAGGGTTTCCGGTCGACCGTAGCGCCATCATCGGTCGACTGCTCACAGTCCCGAGACATAGTCTGGGTCTGTGCACGAAGCGGTCGACCGCCGTGACCACGCCGGTCGACCGGCCAGAGTCCAACTGTAATTCCTGCAGTTTTGATGAATCCTTCGACTTTGTCGCCTCCAATGGCCTCGTCCACGACTCCTCTACTCTATTCTCAAGATACCATGAGAATCATCTATCCTCAAGCTCCTATGAGGATCGCTAAGCTCCCGAAGAGACGATACACCCGTATCATGGGTCCCCCCTTTAGGAACTTGAAGTCCCATTCAAGTTAGAACTTTAGCTGAGGGAACTCGCGAGCCCCTCCTTCTCTATTGAACCACTTGGCCTTCGTCCCCCGCCTCGTCGTGGTCGTCTTCCGTTCCAAAATGCAATCCTCTTTCAGTGGCTCCTCTCTATCAAACCACAAGTCTTCAACATGCGGTAAGATCATCTTGTCATCACCCTCATCATCCAATAATGGAGGCTCAAACAACTTCAAGCTCTCGGCATTGATCACCGAATACATGCCTAAGTAAGGTGGCAAATCTAAACGAAAAGCGTTGTCGCCAATCTGATCGATAATCCGAAATGGACCATAACGAATAGGCTTCAACTTCTTCCCTTCTCCTTTGAGCCTCTCCTTACTCAATTTTAGCCATACTATATCGCCTTTACCAAAGTTACAAGGAATCCGATGTTGATCATGCTTCACCTTGTACTTAGCTTGTGATTTCTTCAATTGAGCTTCAACCGTGGCATGAATATTTTCAATCTTCTTGAGAAATCGCTGAGCATGTTGTCTTTCGCTCCCCTCCTTGCCGTCCACTGTGGCTTCACTTGAAAACACAAGATCGAACGGGCTCGGCGGTAGAAACCCATAACAAGTCTCAAACGGTGACTTTCCGGAAGATCCATGAATTGCCCGATTAAAAGCAAACTACAAATATGGTAAACTCTCATCCCAAGTCTTAGGATGCCTGGAATTATACCCTCGCAACATATGCACCATAGTCCGGTTGACTACCTCCGTTTGTCCGTCTGTTTGTGGATGAAAGGCCGTGCTCTTCTTCAATTTAGTGTCCATCAAACTCCACAAAGAATCCCAAAAATGCCCGAGAAAACGGCTATCCCGATCCGAAATAATCGAGCTCGGCACCCCAAAGTGCTTCCACACATGCTCAAAGAACAATTGTGCTGCACCCGCTCCCGTCACGGTCTTCTTACAAGGAATCAATATCACCATCTTGCTGAACCGGTCCACCAAAACGTACAAATAGTCATGCCCGCGCTTCGTAGTCGGCAACCCTCCTAGAAAATCCATAGAAATGCTCTCCCACGGCCTAGAAGGAACCGGTAATGGTAGGTACAATCCCCTCTTCCCGTTAGAAGGCTTCGAAATACAGCATAACTTACACCCTCCAACATACTTGGTCACATCATCAAGCATCCGTGGCCAAAACACATGTCGCCGTAGATTGAGAAGTGTTTTCTGAATGCCAAAATGCCCTTGCACACGCGAGGTATGTGCTTCCCGAATCCACTGCAACCTATCACCATCCTCCGGAATGCATAGTGATGTCCCACGATACAATAAGCCATCATCTCCAAGTGCATACTCCCCCCTTCGACCAGCCTTCACCTGCTCAAACACACTACCGAAGTCCCTATTGGATGCATACAACTGAACATACTCAAAAGGAACCAAGGGCTGAATACGCGTCGCCACCAACAAAGACCTTATCGGTGGGCGAGATAACATATCGGCCAACTTGTTCGTCGCCCCCTTCTTGTACCTAATAATGATGTTGAAAGCCATCAAATATGACATCCACTTCATGTGCCGTGCCTACTGTAGCTTCGTCTGGGCATGTAAGAACTCCAACGGCTTATGATCCGAATGCACGACCACCTCCTTTCCTAATAAGTACACCCTCCAATGTTTAATTACTTGATATAGTGCATAGAACTCTTTGTCGTAGGTTGGGTAGTTCGCAACAGCACCCGAAAACTTCTCAGAATAGTATTCCACCGGTTTCCCATCCTGAATCAACACTGCGCCCATCGTATAATTAGACGCGTCGGTCTCCACCTCGAAAGTCCGCTGCAAATTCGGCAACGCCAACACCGGTGCCTCCGAGATCTTCCATTTTAGCAACTGAAAAGCCTCCTCATGCGTCCTCCCCCACTCAAACTGAACTTTAGCCTTTGTGAGGCCATGTAGCGGTGCCGCATAAGTCGAAAAATGTCGAATGAACTTGCGCAAATACTGGCAAGCCCCCATGAAGCTCCTCACCTCAGTCACTGTCTTCGGCGTCGGCCACTTTGTGATCACCTCCACCTTGCCTGGATCTATCCTCCGCTGGCCTTTCCCTACGATGAAGCCGAGATACACCAACTCGTCCTTCCCGAACTCGCACTTTTTCCCGTTGAGCTTCAGCTGTCCGTTCTGCAACACTCCAAATACCTTCTAAACATGAACAAGATGCTCCTCCCAGGTCTTGCTGTACACCAAGATATCATCAAGGTAAACTATCACAAAATCCTCTATAAACGGTCGTAACAAATCATTCATAAGCCTCATAAAGGTAGCCGGAGCATTGCACAATCCAAACGGCATCACCAACCACTCGAATAGGCCTTGCTTTGTCTTGAACGCAGTCTTCCACGTGTCTTCCTCCCGAATCCTCACCTGATGGTAACCAGACTTCAAATCCATCTTCGTGAAAAACCTCGCTCCCTCCAACTGGTCCATAAGATCATCGATCCGCGGTAATGGGTAGCGATTCTTGATGGTGATCTTGTTCAGCGCCCGGTAATCCACGCACATGCGCCAGCCTCCATCCTTTTTGGGCACCAATAACACTGGTGACCCGCAAGGCGAACAACTCGGCACAATCACCCCCGTCTCCAAGAGCTCCTGAACTTGCTTCTTGATCTCCTCGGACTCCAGTACTGATGTGCGGTATAGGCCTATGTTAGGTAAGGAACTCTCCCCTGTCAACATAATCTCATGCTCTACACCTCGACGTGGTGGTAGTCCCGTGATATCCGAAAACAAGCCCGCATACTTGGCCTTTATCCTTTCAAGATCTCCCTCCTGAAGCTTGCTCAAGGTGGACAAGCATATCCTACTCAGCTGCTCTTCATATGGCCGAATGAACAATAAAACAAACTTCCTGCCCGCATTCACCAACCTCTTAGCCTGAGTCACTATCACCAAGCTCGTTTCCTGTGGAAGAGATGCCGAACGAAAAATGAATCGCTCGCCATCCTTGGTGAATGTATACTTTTGGGCCCGCCGATCATATACTGTGTATCTATCCCATAAATAGGGGTTGCCCAAAATAACTTGGCAAACATCCAACAGAACCACGTCGCATGTGACCTCGTCAATATACGACTCGTGGAGTGCAAATCTGAATGAACACTGGTTCTCCACACTCAATCCCGCCTCCTTCTGAATCCACCCTAATGGATAGGGCTTCGGATGCTTCACCGTCTTCAATCCCAGCTTCTGTACTAACGCCTCAGATATCAGATTTTTCTGACTCCCTGGATCTACAATAGCATCCACTAAGCTGGTCTTGACCTGCAATTTCAGAACAAAGAGCTGCTCCCTCGGGTCGTCATCTTCTTTGATGGCCTGCTTTCCCGCCATAAGGTTGAGACTGCTATTGGGTTCGGTCATCCCGGGAACCTCCTTCGGACCCTGTGCTATTACGTACGCCTTCTTCTCCTCCTTCTTCTTCAACCCTTTTGGCTTCAGATGAGGATACTTATCCCAGCAACGATCAGCCACATGCCCTGTCTGCTTGCAGTGATTGCATGTCAATCCTGCTTTTCCCGAGTCAACCTTCTTCTTCTCATCCTTAGACTGAGAGCCACCCGTCTTGCTCCCCGATGGTTTGGAATCCCCCTTTGTCTCATTGCCCTTCTTCTGCCGGCCCTCAATGGCAATGGCCTTCACGCTCGCCTCTGCGATTGTCTCAACTAAAAACAGCTTCATCTCCTTCCGGATGAAATCATTCAGACCCGCCATGTACTTCATAAAGATGGAGTACTCGTCCGTCGTGATGTTTAAAACCATCGCCTGCTGCTGGAACTCCATCGTGTACTCCTGAACAGTCTGATTAAATTTTTGGCGCAAGCCATACCACTTGTACCAACGCTCCTCAAGGAACCCTACTGGATAGAACTGCTTCCGAAGTAGCTCCTTGAACTTGTTCCATGACGTCGCTTTCTTCTCCTGTTTGCAATAAGACTTCCACCATGTCAACGCGTGCCCGGAAAGCTTCAGTGTCGCGAACACTATCTTCTCCTTGGACGAATATCCGTAGAGAGTGAAGTACATCTCCATACGTTCGATCCAATCATCAAGCTTCTCCACGTTGATACTCCTATCATAAACAGGAATCTCAACCTTGAAGTCAATCTTCAGATTTTGGTAATTGTTCTTACCCCTTTGATGTCCAACAGTCTTGAAAATCTCAGTCTCCCCCTCTGAATCAGATTCCTCGTGCTCTTCGTCGAATTCGACGAGTTTCTTCTTACCCTTCGAAGAAGATTCCTCCTTTTTGTCACCTCCGTTGATTAGACCCACGAGTTGAGTAAGAGTCGTCCCGATCGTCTCAATCTGTCTCTCCATGGCATCAAGTCTCGCTGAATTATCTGCTTCAGTCATCTTCTCCTTCCTTAATTTCTGGACTCCCTCCAAAGAAATAAGGATCTCGCCAAGCTTCTTGTACTGTGAGCGAGTAAGGACCATACACAGGTTCCCCCTTCACAGGATCTAGGTGCTCTGATACCAACTTGATACGAGTTACCGTGCGAGCACTCTTGATCGCGGAATTATCAAGAGTGGGTAAAGAAGAAAACGACAGAAGGTCACAAGAGATGAATTAAGGCGAAGGAAAATACCTTCTCTAGATTATGAGAATCAATTGGATTTTACAAATCTCTCTCTCACAATCTCTCTTGATCAAAGAACAACCTCCCTGATCTCTTTTCTGATTACAAACTGAGTTCTAAACCCTAGAAAAGTCGTGTTTCTATTTATACTAAACAGAAATCCCAACTGGAGCAGGAAACAGACCCAAGCCCGGATCCGCTACGCGGTCGACCGCAGAGCCCAAGGCGGTCGACCGGTCAGAACGACGAAAACTGGAAAATCGATTACAGGGTTTCCGGTCGACCGCAGCGCCATCATCGGTCGACCGCTCACAGTCCCGAGACATAGTCTGGGTCTGTGCACGAAGCGGTCGATCGCCGTGACCACGCCGGTCGACCGGCCAGAGTCCAACTGTAATTCCTGCAGTTTTGATGAATCCTTCGACTTCGTCGCCTCCAATGGCCTCGTCCACGACTCCTCTACTCTATTCTCAAGATACCATGAGAATCATCTATCCTCAAGCTTCCATGAGGATCGCTAAGCTCCCGAAGAGACGATACACCCGTATCAGGCATTGAGGAGATTTCTTGGGAGCGCGAGGAGGACATGCGTCGTGACTACCCATATTTGGTTGAGCAGGTAAATAAATTCTTATTTTTATTTCATGTCTTAACTTATGTGCATATCTTTGGTTATGTTTACATTTAACGCTATAATGAGAATACTTTCGCTTAATTTTTAATCTTTTGGAACACATGGTATATGTATGGGGGGTTCCTTGTTTGGATTTTTCGCCCGATGTATTAGTTCCACTAGATTAGGATTTGAGCGAGAATATTATCATTTTAGATCGTTAAGCGTAAATATCTCGATAAGGTTATATAAGAGTTCATATTTCAAAGTTCGTACGAATTCCGAATTTCGAGGACGAAATTCTTTTAAGGGGGGAAGAATGTAAAACCCCAATAATTTCTTTAATAAATATATGTGAATTATTAATAGTAAATAATTCCCTTGTGATGAATAATCATATATATACACATATATATGTCATATGAATGTAATTATCTATGTTTGAGAACCCAACAAGTGCTTATATGTGAGAGGAATCGAGTTAAAAATCCCTGGCTAAGGATTTTAATCCCAGCAGGTTTTTTTGTGCTGAACGGTCGACCGGCGCGGTCGACCGTTGCGGTCGACCGGACCGGTCGACCGATCAGCGGTCATAAGGTTTTTCCAGATTCGGGTCCAAACGGGTTCGGGTCGGGTTTTGTGAGTTAATATATATATTTCTCTGCCCGAGAGAACCTCTCCCAGATCTGAGATTTCAAAACCCTAGCCCCCTTTCTCTCCCCTCTCAAAACCCTAATTTGGATTTGGTGATTTGGGGGAGTTCTTGAGGATTTGCAGCGGGATTCTGGAATTCCAGCGAAGGGAATCAACCTATTATAGATCTAGGGCATTCGTCAACACCCAAGGCGAGTAATTTCTCGCCCAACCCCCACCCCTTTCGTTTTCATGTCAATAACTGAATTTTTATTGGTTTTATAGAGCCAAATTCGTATTTTTGAATAGCTAATAGTTTACTATGGCATAGAATATGGATTTGGGATTTTATATGTTTTAAAAACTCACCCATGTTCTGTTAAAGAAGATCTAGATCTGAGATTTGCCTAAACAAGAGTTAAATCATCTTTACAATTATCAAAACGTTTTGGATTTGTTTCTCGTGGATTTAAAATTTTGGAAATATAGATTTCAATTTGTTGTTCAGTATGATTTCCATTTCATTAAAACTCATGTTATCGTAATATATAAATTTTTGTTTCAGGTTTAGCAGCTGACAGAAAACCCAGATTGGGTTTCTGTTTGCTTGGCGGTCGACCGGCGCGGTCGACCGCTGAGCTCGTTTTAAGGCTCCGGTCGACCGCGGCGTTCTGCCGGTCGACCGTGAAATTTCATCGGTCGACCGCGACGTTCTGTCGGTCGACCGATAAGTCACGGTGGGCGACCGCCAGGCCCGTATCGGAGTTCGGTCGACCGGATCGGTCGACCGCCGAACCCTCTGTTGCAAAATTTGTAGTTTTGTGTATTGAGTGTTTTTACTCGTGTTCGAGGGTTTGCCTGGATTACCTGACCTTAATTATTAGCCCCACTATGTGTCCATGCATGATAGATGACCTGGGGTATAATTTTAGGACTTTTATACTGATTTAGTTGTGAGATTGATAAGTAGATTTCACTACATGTATCGTAGCGATCTTTTATTATAGTCCCTCTCAGTCCTCGTGTTGGACTATAATCCATAGAAGTCCTCGTGTTGGACTATAATCCCTCTCAGTCCTCGTGTTGGACAATTGCCACTTATTCCATGAGTTTGAAAACTAAAATATATGGTTCCTGTTTCGGATATAGTTCTTAACCCTGCGTGTGACTTTTATACAGCAGTTCACGACATGATAATTATGTAGATTTTGGTTTTGACACTTATGTAGATTTAGACATGATATTCATGCAAGTAATGACATGAAATTCATGTTGGCTATGTCACAGCACTGTAATTATGCCCTGTTGTTTGTTGTTTTTCTTCTATTATTGTTACTGTATTAGAACCTTGGGTTTAGTATTTAGGAGTTTATAAATTTGAGATATAAGGTATATACATGAGGGTTTCCTTGTTTGGATTATTTCGCTCGACGTACTTATTCTCGTGTTGTAAACTTCTAAATACTAAAACCCTCTTCAGTGAGATCAATGATTTTAGATCTATTATATGTTATCTGTATTTTCCTATACAACGAGCCCTTTTCCCTTGGGGTTGGTTGTGATGTTACTCGCTAGCGCTTTGACGCTCGTTGTCCCTCCCCCTTTCAGGTCACGAGCCAGGAGCACGGAGTGTCGCAGGTTGATAGCGGACCACTTTAGTGTTCAGCTTTACATTCTAGCTATGTATTATTTACCTTGGGCTCCACTGTAGTTGATGTTAGACATTTGAGGACTATTTCATAGATGTTGTAAAGGCTGTATACCTTATTTCCTTCACTCTGACTGGTTGTATTTGAGACTTGTTAAGAACTCCAGTTTATTTATTCAGTCATTGACTATGTATTTCCATTTGTTGGATGATGGGATATTTATTTGATCACTATCATTTCATTAGCCCTTCGTGTATTATCTTTTACTTATTTTTGTACCTACACCTATTATTGATTCTACTAGATAGATGTTAATTGTGATGGTGAAACATGTTGTTGCACGGTGTGGTGCATGGCAGGTTTGACATTCTTGGTTTTACCTTGGACTGCAGCCTTGTGTGAACCCAGGGGCGTCACAATAGCCAAGTAAGGCGCTGAGATGCTCCGGGGAAAGGATCGCGACTGGGACACTGAGTTGACTTCCCCTATCGACCATGTTAATGGTGACTTCTGGAAGTTCGCCACCCTGACTGGATGATCTTCTTTTACGGAAGCGCCTTGGTTTAGGTTTGGACACTTTAGTAGAGATCCTTCCGAATACCGAGACCCTCCGTAGAGCGATCTTAGGGTAGCTACATCCTAATAACACTGCCCTGATTAACTTCTCATAAGGACAGTGATAGTTTTTTTCTGAGGTATTTCTCTTTTGAGACTCACCCCCAGTCCGATAGTATAACTCGTCGGTGTTGTAGCCAGAGCAACCTATCAGCTGTTCATTTGTTCACTGGACCCAAGCATTCTTTGACAGAAGTTTTGACTCGATCTTTGTGTAGAGGACCCAGGCGATCCTTTAATGAAATTCTAAATTTGAAGAGATCCACGTTGTCGTAGGGCTTCACCGGAGGTGTGGGAGTAGGATGAGCGGGATCTAAATTTGATGAAGGCTGGGAAGCAGCCTTGGAAGTGAACTGAGTAAGAGACACGACTGGGGTCTCTTGTTAGGTAGGGGCGCCTTAACTGTCTTTGGTGCAGTTATAGTCATCGTCATGGGCTTTGGCACCTAAACTTGCTTTGATCTTGGTGGTTCTTTGACCACCTCTTCTTTTTGTAATTCTTGTACCTTTCGCACAAGGATCCGAGCATGCACAAGGTGTGGCGTTTCTGGATGCGCTGCTCGAGAGTAGAACGGGTTCGTTTGACACGAACCTATTTGTTAGTCGGCGGTTAGGAGGAGGATCCCGATGCTTGTTGTGGTGGAGACTTAGCCACTTGGCGCTTTCTGAACTCTAGATATGCTTGATAGCGAAATCTGTCCACCTGCTCTAAACCTTTAGCGAATTGTCAGGAAAGACGTTGGCGGCACCTTTGACGAGCCCTCTTCGTCAGCACTGGTGTGCTTTCAATAGGAAACTCCTTGACTTGTGAGGAGTTGTCACAAGCCCCAGATCTGACTTCTTTGAACACCATGGAGGAGTCTTCAACAACACTTAGGCAAAGATTGTCACCCTGAGTCTTCAGATCTGAAGGCCAATGAACCTTCTTCAAGGAAGTGATCTTTATGCGCTTGCAAGGAGAGGAAGATCTGGAGGAGGAAGAGGAGGTGAACTCCTCGAACTTCTGTTGGTCGAACTCGTATTTGACCATGATGCGGCATAATCATGTACGAAAAATGTTACAAGTGCACAACCGTGTCAAGTTATAGTATAAAGATATCGATACACGAGGAAGGTATTTTGTAGGAGAAAATATAAAATCAGTTCTTATGTTGTGTGTGTGACAAATAGGAGTGATGAGTGAATGTGATTGTGGAGAGATGGAGAGAATGAAAATGATTGTGTAAATGAATATATTTGAGAGTGGAAGTGATAATAAAAATGTGATCAACAAGGCAAGAAGGAAAAATCAAGAACAAATAAAAATCAAGAATGTAAAGATAGCAGATTCAATTAAAGATATGAGTAATCTAGAATTGAATCTACTTCTTAGAAAAAAGTAATTCCCTAGAGGGTTCTAGCCTAAAGGCGAATCAAAGAAAATAAAAATGAACAAAAAAAACTAAATCCAAGAGGGTTCTAGCCTCAAGGTGAATAGTACAAGAAATTAAAATCTAACTACAAAATAAATTGTAAAATCTAAACTACAAAATAAATTGCAAGAATTAAATATAAGAAAATAAATCTACTCTATAAGCATGAAATAAATCTAAGGCAAGAGGGTTCTAGCCTCTTGGCTATTTAAACAAGAAAATAAAATCTAATTACAAGCATGAAAATAAATCTAAACTAATAAGCAATAAAAGAGAAATGAGAAAAACAAACCTTCAAATTAATCTCCATCTTCATCTTCATCTTCATCATCCAATAAAGAGAAGAAGAGAAAAATTTAAATTGGTGAAAAAATTATTTTATTAATTGTAACAAAAAGTTACAAATTTGGAAGGCCTTCTCAATTAAGAGTAGCCCTCCTCTCCAAAAGGAGTTACAAAAATTTTCACATCTCTAACCCCTAACTCTCAACCCCTATTTATAGTAAACATTAGTGAATGAGAGCCCTTGGATCAAACTTGAGCCCCAAGAATGCAATTTCGGCCGTTGATGAAATCTGGATGACTTCGCATCGATGCCCGCATCGATGCCCACATCAATGCTGGCATCGATGCTCCAATAAAAAAGGCATCGATGCCCGCATCAATGTCCACATTGATGCTGGTATTGATGTTCCAATAAAAAATCTGACTTCACGGTTGGCTTCATCTCGTCAAGATAGGCGATTTTCATATATTATATGTTAAATTCCGCCTTCCGGATTAGGAGATATCGTCGTTTCTTTGCGGCCAACTATCTTGAATACATTTTTTTTTATATTTAATTTTTTTTATTTTCTCCTGCTTCTACAGGCTACTCGGCTTGATTCTGGGCTTGGGTTTTTTGACTCTTGCTTGTGTTCTTCATTTAATTCATGGGTTTTTTGTTGAGATAAGAGATCTTGGGCTTTATTCTTCACTAACCTGCAATTAAAGATAAAAATAATTATTAATGGCATATTTATTCATATAAAATAGATAATAAGGGTATAAAATTATAATAAAATATGATTATCAAATACCCTCATACCTAAACTTTTGCTAGTTCTCTAGCAAAGAAAGAAAAATAAAAGAAAACCTAACTCACTTTCGCAGGAATCGCGGTTGTATTTAGCGCATACAACAAGCCTTTAAACCCCTAGATTACTCTAGTGGACGAGTTATAGTCTCGTGAGGGTTTGCAGTGAATATACCAACAAAATTTGGTCTACTTGCCAAATTAAAGAAGCCAGTAAATAACTAAATTCACTTGATAACTTTAGACAATCTAATTGAAGCTAGTTATCACTCAAAAAACGTTTTTATAAATAACTTGAAGGTAAATTTTCTAGAAAATCTTCTCATTATAGCAATACAAAACTAAGCCAAACTTAGAAATTTAATTTAAAAGTTTTGAAAAGAACATGCTAACTCTTTGTTTAAAATAATATTCAAGTTGCTTGATCTAAAATATTTTTCAAGACCATATATACAAATATAACTAAATATAAAACATTTATTAGCATTTTATTTTATTTTATTTTATTTTATTTTATATTATTTTATATTATTTTATTATTATTATTTTAACTCTTTCTTTCTTGGTGATTTTTTTCTACTTTAACGGGCTTTCTAAGCGACCATTTAACGAGTTTTGGGCCAATGGATCCCAACCCAATTGGGCTTAGGTCATTAAGTATGGAAATACTCATTGGGCTTAATTACTCGGTCAGCTTAGGCTTTATAAGATAGAATCACCTTGAATTTAAGAGTTTTTTTTTCTTTCTTTCTTTCTTTCTTTTTTTTTGGTGCCCATTTTTCGCTTTCTTCTTTTGCAATTTTTTTATATGTATATGTATATGTATATATTCTGAAAAATATGTAAGTCAAGAAACTTTGAAAAATTATTTTTAACTCTAAGCTAAGCATGCATAAATTCTATTATTTTAAATAAAAATCTAAGTTAATGTTCGCGGGAAAAATCGTAGCTTTCTTCACTGATTCCATTGCTATCTTAAATAATCGTTTATCGGTTACAAAGATCCGGTCTTTTTATAAGATCCGGTTACAACGAGATCAAATAAAAGAAATAAAAATTATAACTTTTCTCCTTGTTTGTCGAACAAATCACGAGCTCCTGTTTTACGGTCGCTCGCTTGCGTGGGTTGTTTGCCTACGCCGGGGTTTATCAGTGGACCACCGCGTGATCTAGATCCGGTCGGATCTACGCAGTACGACGGGTATTATTTCACCAAGAAAATAATAGTCGGGGGAATTAATTCACCAAGGAAATAATCGCCCGATTCTCGGGATCAAAGACCAAGCTTTGATCCGGAGGATGACTGCGTAGATCTGAGATCCGGTCCCTCTCGAACACTTGCTTATTTGGCATTGACGATCGCCGAGCACCGGATCTGGAATAGCAAGTCCTCAAAGACCCAAAGCTTTAATCTTTTTTAGATCTGAGCCTTGAATCCAGCAGAGCTTCGCCTCTCCAAAATTTCCAACCCTTGAAAATGAGCCACACCTCTCCTATTTATAGGCACCCTTCACTGTGCCCGGGCACAGGTGGCCGAACCACCTAGCCACCCTGAGGTGGCTAGGCCACCGAGCCACCTCAAGGTGGCTCAGCTTTGGCCGAGCCACCACTTGAGGTGGCTCGGCCACCGAGCCACCTCAAGGTGGCTCGGCTTTGGCCGAGCCACCAAGAGGTGGCTCGGTTTCGGCCGAGCCTCTCTTGGTGTTGGTTTTTTCCTGTCGTTGTATCCATTTTCCGGTTCTGTAGTTGACTTATCCGGACTTTATTTGTTGACCTGATTTGGCAATAAATCCGGATCCTGATTTGGCAGTAAATCTATTTTTGAGTTCGAGTCCGAAACTGATCTTGATTCGATCTTGATTCATTCGAGTCTGATCTTGGTTGAATGACTCGTTGATTCCTCAACCGTTAGCTTGATTCCGCACGCGAGTAGATTTATTCCGTTGTTTGCGTACGGTTCGTTAGCCTCGTAGCCTCGTTAATCCGCTTCGTCGCGTATCACTTGGCTTTGGTGTTGTGGACTAACGATCGTGTTTGGATACGTTGCCCGATGGTTAGTTTGACGTCGTCGAGCTGTGTTAAGGGACCTATAGGCATTTTTATACGCCTACAGATACCCCCTCTAAAGTATTTCAGCCTCATTCTTTTATAGAAGAGTCTGGAATACTTTGGATATGATTGTCACATCCTTCAATCGGTTATGACGAGATATTTGGAATGGCTTCTGTTCTTGATTCCTTCAGTCCTCCAGGCTATTCGGTGCTTTGTCGAATGTCTGTAAGGGTTCCGGTGCTACATTTATTGTCTGACCGTCTGTCGAAATTTTGAATTTGAAGTCGATTCTCGATTTCCTAACTTTTTAGCTCGAGTTTGCTGTTCCAACATAGAACTGACCATCGATCGTCGGCGTTGAATCTTCATTTGCAACACATTGTCCGGCGTTTGAGCTTCCTTGTGACACGTTGTCCGGCGTCCAAGCTTCATTACGACGCGTTGTCCGGCGTTCGACATAGTTTATACTCGTACGTCTTCTAGAGTATACACAGTTTAAGCTCTTAAGGAATTGGAGCGTGGCAAATACTTGAGTCACGAGACCAATCTATGGAGTTGATGCGTCAATGACTCGTATTTATAGAATTTTTAGCAAATTCTCAGCCCTCAACGGGTTTGATAAGCCTTTACCGACTACCGTTTGAGTCAGGCTAGCATGCGGATTGTTTAAGTCCGTTCCGCATGTGACGTTGAGCTAAAAGAGTTAACCCTTTTAATGCTAAGATATTGAATACGTAGACTTCGTCTTTCTCCTGTGAAAAGACTAAACAGCAACGTGTATGAGACGTTGACTTAGGATTTTTGGCAAATCCTCAGCCTTCAACGGATTTGACGTGCTCTTACCGACTACCGTTTGAGTCGGGCTTACATGCGGATTGTTTTAGTCCATTCCGCATGTGACGTTGTGCTAAAGGAATGAACTCCCTTAGACTTTGCGCTATGATGTTGAATACATAGGCTTTACCATTTGTTACGGGAATAGGCTACCCGGCGATACGTGTTAGGCGTTGACTTTAGGATTTTTAGCTAACCCCCAGCCTTCAACGGATTTGATTAGCCTTTACCGACTACCGTTTGAGTTGGGCTAGCATGCGGATTGTCTAAATCCATTCCGCATGTGACGTTGTGCTAACGGAATGAACTCCCTTAGACTCTTTGCTACGACTTTGAATACGTAGACTTCGCCATTGTTACGGGAATAGGCTACCCGGCAACGTGTATTAGACGCTGACTTACCCTTACTTAGGTTTCAGGATATAATACCCCAGAATCGAACTCTGATGCCTTTTTCTACGAAAAAAGACTAAATCGGCGGTGCGTGTTAGGCGTCGGCATATCCTTTCTTAGGATTCAGGATGAAATTCCCCATGCGTGTAAGGCGTGGATTTTGGTGTTATTAATAACAACCTGCCACAATGTTGAATATGTGGGCGAGTGTTCTTTTTAATGGTTAAGAACTAACCGGCGGCGCGTGTTAGGCACAGACTTATCCCTGCTTAGGTTTCAGGATAAAATACCCCAGAATCGAATTCTGGTGTCTTCTTCTACGAAGAAAGACTAAACCGGCAGTGCGTGTTAGGCGCAGACTTATCCCTGCTTAGGATTCGGAATAAACTTCCTAGGATGAATCCTAAATTCTTGGAAAAGGATTGGTGTGGGAAGGAAGAATTTTATATTCTATTCCCCGAACAAGGAAAGAAGAATTTTATATTCTATCCCTTGATTCTGGAAAGGAAGAATTTTATATTCTATTTCCAGTGCAAGAAAGAAACTAGAAGTGGGATCTCCACTCTGAGAATCCGGAAGATCTAAATAAGCTTACCTTTTATAGGATTAGTTATCTAGAGGAGTTTTTCGTTTATCGAAATGAAATTTCAACTTTGGTTATAACCATGAAGAGGTTTAACCAAAGAGAAAAGAGGGGAGTTCTTTCGTTTATCGAAAGGAGACTCTGAATTGAAAATGGGCCTCTTGTTCGTGGAAAGAATCAAGAGGGGAATTTGTTGGTGGTTTAGACCAGAAAGACAGTTTTGGTGGATTCACTGTCAATTGAAATTGATCAGTGAGGGATTTTGGTGGTAGACATAATTTTGGGTTATCCTCTAGAATATTAAGTGTAATATTCTTCGAGGAACTTCCCGATAAATGGGTTATCCTGAATGTACTAAGGATAGTACTTTTTTAGGAACTTCCCATTTATTGGCATTAATTACCTGACGCCCTCTAGAGAAATTAGGCGATAAGCGCTGTTTGAATAGACTGTGTCTATCACAAACGGTCCTTCCCATTTGGGTTCAAATTTACCTTTCTTCTTGGAGTTGAGGATTATCGGTCGGCGAGCAGCGAGGACCAGATCTCCTTCCTTGAAGCTTCTTTGTCGGACTCTTTTGTTAAAAGCCCTAGATATTCTGGCTTGATAAAACTCGATGTGTTGTTGAGCTTCCAAGCGTCTTTCATCTAACATTTCGAGTTCTTCGAGACGTTTTTGATGTTGCTCTTCCGTCGTCATCTCTGTTGCGAGAGCGATCCGAAGGGATGGGATTTGGATTTCCAACGGTAGCACAGCTTCACATCCGTATACCAACGAATACGGGGTGGCTCCCTAGGTGTGCGTACGGTGGTGCGATAAGCCCAGAGTGCTTCACCGAGTTTATCGTCCCAGTCTCGTTTATTGGTCTTCACGAGCTTTGACAGGATCTTAATGATCGTCTTGTTAAAAGCCTCAGCTAATCCATTCGCAACGGGATAATAAGCTGTTGACGAAACATCTTGAATCTTGAACTTGTCACAAAACCTGACGAAAGCGTTGCTTATGAACTGTGGACCGTTGTCATGAATGATCCGTCTTGACACGCCGTGTCGGTATATGACATGATGCTTGATGAAATTGATGACGTTGTTCGTCTTCACTTCTTTAAGCGGAATTGCTTCAGCCCACTTTGAAAAGTAATCCGTAATTGCGAGAATAAATCGATCACCTTTGACTGAAGGGGGAAAAATAGGACCGACAATGTCCATACCCCATGTCTCGAATGGCCAGGATGTGGTTGACGTGTGTAACCTCTTCGGTGGTTGGTGCATATAATTTGCAAGCACTTGACAAGCGTGACATCCTCGGGCGTATTCGATTGCGTCACGAACCATTGTTGGCCAAAAATATCACATTCTCCTGATGCGATCATACAGTTTGGGACCAGGCTGATGCGCACCGCATTCTCCTTCGTGTGCTTCCTTAAGAACTTCTTCTGCTTCTTCGTTCGAAAGGCATCGGAGTAGCAAATCATCATACCCTCGACGGTATAATGTACGGGTCTCGGTATTATAGAAGAACCTTGGTGCTCTTCGGCGGATTGACTCCCTTTCTTTTACATCCTCTGGCAGAATACCATATTGGACGTAGTCAATGATGGGAAAACGCCAATCTCGGGACTCAGACCCGATTTGAGTTGAGTTCACCTCCTTGGCGTTTATGTCTCTATCATCTTCCTCTTCGATATCCATATTGTATATGGGTATGCAGAGTTGATGTGATCTTACTGTGACTAGCAGTTCAGTTTCGGGCGGCTGCGCAAGTGATACTGCTAGTGCTGCCAGTGCATCCGCATAAGCGTTCTGGAGACGATGGATGTATTCAATAAAGAATTCTTCGAAAGAATCTGCCATTTTGACGGCCTCCTGGTGGTATGGGATCAGGTCTTGGTTCCTGACTTCATACTCTCCACGGACTTGGTTGACTATCAATTGAGAATCCCCGAAAGCTTCGAGATATTCGACCCCCAGCTCCTTGGCGAAACTGAGTCCAATGAGAAGCGCGTTGTACTCGGCTACGTTATTGGAACATAGATCTGTCAGTGAATAAGCCCGAGGCATCACATGCTTCCCCGGGGAAACTAAGACAACTCCAACTCCGGAGGAGACTTTAGGACATCCGGGGGTTACTGCCTTATTAACGGTTCTCGAAGCACCATCAAAGTATAATTTCCATACTTGTTGGTGTGATGTAGTATTAACCTTGTGGGTTTCATCCGGCAAGTCATCATATACTTCTGCCGTATCCGTTGTCGGGCTTGCCGCCAAAAGATCATAAATCGCTTGACCTTTGACCGACTTCTGCTATTTGAAGTGCAAATCATACTGGGACAAGAGAAGGGCCCACTTCGCTAACCGCCAATTCATCGAACCCGGTTGCGTCATAAATACCCGTACTGGATTAACGTTAGAGATGACGTAAATCGTCTGTCCGACCAAGTAATGCCGCATCTTTTGTACTGCGAATACCAATGCGAGACATTCTTTGTCAATCATTGGATATCGGGACTCAGCGCCTACCAAAGTCCTGCTTAGGTAATAGACTGCCTGTTCGTGACCATTATTATGATCTTGTGCTAATAAAGCACTTATCGAATGGTTCATCGCCTTGATGTAAATCAAGAACGGTTTACCTGATTTTGGTGCGACAAGAACAGGAGGGTTTGTCAGATATATCTTGATATCTTCGAGTGCTTTTTGGCAGGCGTCATCCCAAATAAATGACACACCTTTCTTGTTTAGCTTAGAGAAAGGTTGGCACTTCCCAGAAAGATTTGAGATGAACCACCGGATGTAAGCTAAACGCCCTTGGAATCCTCTGAGTTCTCTTAGATTTCTCGGGGGCTGCAATTCATGTATCGTCTTCACCTTGTCAGGATCAATATGTATGCCTTTAGTGGTGACGACGAATCCAAGGAATTTTCCACTGGACATTCCAAGGAAGGATTTAGTGGGATTCATCTTCAATTGATGACTCCGCATGAGATCGAACATCGTCTTCAAGTCCTTGATGTGATCTTCTTTGTTGCGGCTTTTTATAACCAAATCATCAACGTAGCACTCGACCATTTTCCTAAGGTGCTTTTGGAAAATTTTAGTCATTGCTCGCTGGTATGTGGCGCCTGCATTCTTTAGACCGAAAGGTATTACCGTGTAGCAGAAAACACCGAAGGGTGTTCTGAACGCTGTATGCTTCTCATCATCCGGGTGCATCTTGATTTGGTTATACCCCGAAAAGCCATCCATAAAGGACATTCTCTCAAATCCACACGTATTGTCGATGATGACGTCCGTGATTGGGAGAGGAAAATCGTCTTTCGGACATGCCACATTCAGGTCTCTGAAGTCGATGCATATCCTGATTTTACCATTTTTCTTCATGACTGGGACGATATTGGCTAGCCAATCTGGATGCTGCTCCTCTCGGATGAATCCTGAGTCAATCAATTTCTTAACCTCTGCCTCGATGGCTTCCATAATCTACGGATGAAACCGTCTCTGCTATTGTTTGACCGGTTTGGCATCCGACTTGATATCGAGGCGATGCATTACCACATTGGGGTCGAGCCCTAGCATGTCTTCATAATTCCAAGCGAAGACGTCGATATATTCCCTGATGAGGGTAATTAATTCCTCCTTCTCATCTGGGGGAAGACTATCGCTGATGAATATGGGCTTTGGGTTGGCTTCATCGCCCATATTAATTTGGACTATTTTGTCTTCAGTGGGGGGTTCCCTCTGTTCAAACCTATCGCCATACTGCATGTTTAGGTGATGAACCCATGGGTCTTCCCACGTTAGCATTTGATCGTCGTCCTCCATCGTAGATGGATTAGCTGTAGTCATGTTCGACATTAGGGTTTTAAATACTTCCCCCAAACTTGTATCGGAGTCCCATTTCGAGGAATCTGACGAATGCCCATCCTTGTATTGCTTAGATGATTGGTCATTGATTAACCAGCAACACTCGTCTTCTGAAGAAGAGACATAACCCAGTCCTCATCTGAATTTATAATAATCATCCGGTTTCCCTTTTGGTACATATGCTGCTTTTGCTGGAATTCGGGAACCTCGATCGAAGTATAAACCTTCTCCAAGTGCGAAATCATATCCCTGTTTTTCCATGAGCTTGCACGCTTCCGGACTATACTTAGATAAATGTCGACCAGGTTTATCTTCATCCTCATCTTCTCTTAGGAAATGATCTGGTAACGGAAAATTCTCTCCTTTACCGTAAATGTCGACCAGGGTTGTTCCGAAAGAATGCTGGAGGTGTTTCTTTGTTACATAAGACGATCTGAGTGGCGTATACAAATCAGTATTATCGTATAATCCCTTTATCGCATCATCAAGAGACAGTGAGTACTCTAAATTATCTTTTATTTCAATATTAGCAGGTTGCCAATTACAACTGCCATCTGACGATTGTTCATCGTCAAGATTGATTACAAAGGGTACGATGTCATTAAAAACAAAACCTCCATTGTAATCGAATCCGGCTTCGGAATCAGCTTCTTCTCCGCTTTCCGTGCCCTGGGCCGATGGTTCAGTGTCGGATTCGTTACCATAAAGGAGAGAATCAGTGAAATAATTCTCAAACCCTTTAAATGGTTGCTTATCCGCGACCACCGTCTTGACCTTACCATCAGTGTCGACATATTTCAGACACTGATGGAGAGTGGAAGGAATTATAACATTACTATGGATCCAAGGCCGACCCAGTAGTAAGTTATATGATGTCTCAGCATCAATCACGTAACACGTGACCTCCGTCTTCAGATCACCCATTTGACATTTTATCCGGATCTTTCCCAAAGGCCTTGACCCGCTGGTGTTGAATCCGTAAATGACAGTGCCTATAGACGCCAATTTGCTGATTGGAATACCGAGGCTATGCATCAAGCGAAGCAGCATAATACTCACAGCGGAACCCGGATCCACTTGGATGCGGTTGACTTCGCTGGAGCCAATGTACCCGATGAAATACAGGGGTTGATCATGATTCGAATTCTTCGTCTGCATATCCTCTTTGGTGAAGGTAATGCAGGGAATGTTCTTAGCCGCTATATTGCATTGTTGAACTAATAGTTCTGGCTCTTCCGGCACCGGCTTGACCCGAGTAAGGAATGCTTCTGAATCGGCCAAGGCCTCTTGTAAGGCTTCCCTGGTCTCCTTAGATAACCGCAGCAACTCATACAGTGTTATCCGCGCTGGAATATTAGCTAGTTGAGCCATAATATCAAAGATGCGCGGAGTGTTCGAGCTCTCCGGTTTATCTCTTCCAATCGGACGATTGAAACGAGACTGCTTCGGATTCTGCACCTCCTGGGTTTTTTTTTCTTTCGGCTTATCCACCGGCTGTCGTCGAGCATCTTCAACCGGTTTAGAAACTGCAATCACCCCCAGCTCTGTGAGAGTTTTGGCTGGTCCCCGTTTAGTCACCCCCTGCTCAGCTAACTGATCACTGGGTGAAGGATATTTGAAGTGGTACTGGTTTCCGCTTCTGGTGGCAAAGACTTCTTTTTCTTCTTCGGAGAGCGGAAAGGTAGGAGCTTCATCACCGTCCTCTTCGAAGATTGCAGAAGTAGCATTGCAGGACTTGCCTTTACCCTTCTTGGTCGAGGAAGTCGCCCACTGCTCGTCTTCAATAAGATCCGGATGAACCCAGAGGATTTTGCCGTTTGGGGCTGTGTGTGGCACAAGTCCCTTTTGGCGCTATCCATATGGATCATCATTCACCGTCTTCATTCCTACTTTGGTGACGCGTTTTGGCTCGAACCATGTTGTGGGCCCCGATCCAAAGCTGATTGACACTGCATTTGCTCCTACATTCTTGGCAGGCTTCGGGGTTATAACCCCTATGTCAATTAACGCCTGGATCTTATCCTTGAGGTGGTAGCATGACCTCGTAGGGTGATGGACCGCTCTATGGTACACGCAGTACTTCGGATCCGTCACTTTGCTGGCCCTTCTTGATCTACGATCGCCGGCAGCTGGATTTTATTATTCTCCAACAGGTACTTGAAGATGCCGGGAACTTCGTCATCTTTGAAGGAGTAAACTTTGGGAAACCTTAGCTCCGAAGATTTCTGCTTCTGAGGCTATTGTTGCCGCTGCTGCTGTTGCTGAGGTTGCAATTGGAAAGTTTGATTAGCATCAACTGCATTATCATATGCCTTACCTTTTCCCCTTGGGTTGAAATTCTGCGTTGGAGCATTCGTCGCTTGCTGGCCTCTCTCCGCCTTCTTCCTTCTGAGGAATCGCTCGGCTTGTTCCCCTCGGACCTTCAGATCCTTCCATGTTTTGGATGGTGCTGTCCCCATTGCTTCCAACACGTCCAATGAAAGATTGTTTTGGCAGGTCTGGAGAATGAACTCCTCAGTGATCAGGTCCCGGCAATTCATTGCCTTGTTCCGGAACCTTTTGACGAAGGTGTCGACTAATTCCCCATCTTTCTGTTTCTCATCCAGCAACAATCCGATAGATATCTCGGTGTCGTCATCGAAGAAATTGGTGAGGAACTTAGTCTCCATATCGTCCCAGCTATTCACGCTACCTGGCTTGAGGCGGTGATACCAATCGAAGGCGGCTCCGCGAAGAGTGCCAACGAAGGACCGTACCATCAGAGGCTCATTGCCAGAGATAACCCCAGATGTGATTTGAAATAAATCAAATGCTGGGTGGGTGAACCCTTCCCATCAAACGGCATGAAGTTAATTAAATTGAACTTCGCCGGATATGGGATTGATTCCCATTCTCTTGGGTATGGACAAGGAATGCCCGTTTTCTTCACCTCTTGAGCAGAAATCAACGTATTGATCTTGCTCTCGAGGTTTTTGATCTTCAAACTTTCACCTGTGTTTTCGTTGGCACGATTCTGAGGTGGAAGTGTGGCGTTATGACTAGCATTCTCATTACCACCCCCTGCATTGACGGGAGGGTTATCGGCATTGCGAGCTTCATCCGTATCTGTGTGCTCATCTTCCTGAATAACCTGGTTACGGCGGCTTGGTTCGCCTTGCTGGTTCGTCAGTGCCTGGATTTGTTGCTCATGCATTTCTCTCATGTTCTGCATGGCCATCTGCATTTCGAACCTGAAGCTCTCCTGTTGTTTGGCCATGGCTTCTTCGAGCATCTTGGCCACTTGTTCCGCGCTTATCATGAATGACTCGTGGGGTTGTCCTTCGCTGGATACGGTATTGTCAGATGCAATGCTGAGCCGGCATCTGATTCTTCATCTCCTGAAGGTAATCTTGTCCGAACCCTACCATATGTTGCGCGAATGATAGCTCCGGACTGTAGACGAGTTACACGTCGGGGTACCTCTGGAATCGCCTTGGGATTGTCCTGAGCCGATGTTCCTTTGCTGGTCATATTGGTGGTAACCCTCAGAAATTCTCCATCTTCGACCACCGTTCTTCTTCATCAGAAACGCTTGTGCCTTGGTTTTGGCGTTTCGGTACTAAGCCTTTTGAAAACTGAAACTCTTTCGGGGACTGCCTTGATGCAGTTGCACTCAGACAATACCGCCCGGATGAGTTTGGAACTGGGGCATTGAGTTTCCAGCCTTCGAGGACTTCTCTTTTTGGCTTTGCTCGTACCCCCAACACGATAGTACAACTCGTCAGTTTGAAGGTCGGAGTAACCTATCGTGTGTTGACACGATTTCTCAGGTATAACGCCATCGTCATCGGACGACAATGTTTCCTTCTGAGAGTGAATTGCCTTCTTCGAGCCTTCAAGAGTCATGCGTCTTGAAACACACCTTTGTGGGCGTGAATTCTCAGCGGGCTCCTGGACTTCAATGCGCAAAGTGGTGCGCTTGGGTGCCATGCACTCCTTGTCATGTTGAGGATGGCGGCGACTCCCAACATGTTGATTCGTTCGGGGCTTCTTTAGTGGGCCCAAACGTTCTTGGACTGGAGCTTTGCATCGCTCCTCGGGAAGTGGACCGAGGCGCTCCAAAACCAACCTCCTTTTCTGAGACGGTCCTGCTGGATCTCCCGGCGATTTAGGTTGATTGGCCGGAGGCGAAACCTTTGTCGAAAGCTGCAACGGTTGCTTCTTAGCCTGAATCGCCGTTTCAGACTTAGGCTTCCAAACTTTGCGAGTTGGTGACGGTTTCTTGGCCACTTCTTTCTGCAACTTTCTACGGGCTTCTTCGACTTGAGCCCGTGCCTGCGCTGACAGTGCGCGGCGCTTGCGAATGCACTCCTCCAGCGTCGAACGATTCCGTTTAACACGGACCCATTCGTTCGTTGGCGGCTTGGAAAAGCTACCATTCATCAGTTGCTGAGGCTGTTTGCCTCTTCCGTTCTTTAGATCCGCCTTGTAGCGAACTCCGTCTACGGATTCCATCGCCTTCGCATACTGTCACGCCAAGCGCTGACGTTGCCTTTGACGGGCTCTCTTCGAGAGAGTTACCATGCCCTCAGTGGCGGAAGAGTTGGCCAGAGCAGATCTGACCTGGTTGGAAGTTGGGGGAATCTCACCCGATGCGACTTTGGCATCAAACGGGGCGAGATCTTCGTTGGTGTTTTCGACATCTTTATACCAACGAGCTTTTCTCCTGGAGGAGAACTTCTTGGACTTGCGGGGGGAGGTAGATCCAGACGAGGACGATAGGTACTCTCGAACTTCTGCTGGTCGAATTCATACTCGACCTCCTCCACGACCGGGATTAAGATCCGCGGCTGCGACGCTTCGATCTCGGCAGCGAGATCGTCGGCTCCCACTGTGGTCGCCAGATTGTTCGCGGGAAAAATCATAGCTTTCTTCACTGATTCCATTGCTATCTTAAATAATCGTTTATCGGTTACAAAGATCCGGTCTTTTTATAAGATCCGGTTACAACGAGATCAAATAAAAGAAATAAAAATTACAACTTTTCTCCTTGTTTGTCGAACAAATCACGAGCTCATGTTTTGCGGTTGCTCGCTTGCGTGGGTTGTTTGCCTACGCCGGGGTTTATCAGTGGACCACCGCGCGATCTAGATCCGGTCAGATCTACGCAGTACGACGGGTATTATTTCACCAAGGAAATAATAGCCGGGGGGATTAATTCACCAAGGAAATAATCGCCCGATTCTCGGGATCAAAGACCAAGCTTTGATCCGGAGGATGACTACGTAGATCTGAGATCCGGTCCCTCTTGAACTCTTGCCTTATTTTGCGTTGACGATCACCGAGCACCGGATCTGGAAGAGTAAGTCCTCAAAGTCCCAAAGCTTCAATCTTTTTCAGATCTTAGCCTTGAATCCAGCAGAACTTCTCCTCTCTAAAATTTCCAACCCTTGAAAATAAGCCACACCTCTCCTATTTATAGGCACGCTTCACTGTGCCCGGGCACAGGTGGCCGAACCACCTAGCCACCCTGAGGTGGCTAGGCCATCGAGCCACCAAGAGGTGGCTCGGTTTCGGCCGAGCCTCTCTTGGTGTTGGTTTTTCCTGTCGTTGTGTCCGTTTTCCGGTTCTGTAGTTGACTTATCCGGACTTCATTCGTTGACCTGATTTGGCAGTAAATCCGGATCCTGATTTGGCAGTAAATCCGCTTTTGAGTTCGAGTCCGAAACTGATCTTGATTTGATCTTGATTCGTTCGAGTCCGCTCTTGGTTGAATGACTCGTTGATTCCTCAACCGTTAGCTTGATTCCGCACGCGAGTGGATTTATTCCGTTGTTTGCGTGCGGTTCGTTACCCTCGTAGCCTCGTTAATCCGCTTCGTCGCGTATCACTTGGCTTCGGTGTTGTGGACTAACGATCGTGTTTGGATACGTTGCCCGATGGTTGGTTTGACGTCGTCGAGCTATGTTAAGGGACCTATAGGCAGTTTTATACGCCTGCAGTTAAGGCTTAAGTAAAATATACTATTTTGAAAATCATTTCTTAAGAAACTTATTTAGAGTTATCATAAAAGGTAAACTTGAGTAAATAACAAACTAGATATTAGAAAATTTAAAATTTATCAAATAAATTAATGATTACATAACTCTATCAATTTAGCAAGTGATAATTTTTTTATAATAATTTTTTTTAAGGAGAAGGAAAAAAATGACAAAAATGTAACTAAAAATGTAAAATAACGAGAAAAAATAACTAATTCCCACCCCCACATCTAAATTTTGCATTGTCCTCAATGCAACTTTATGATGCACAAAGTAAAGCAGATAAGAAGTGAAGTACTTATATTTGATCAGCTGATAAAAATCTGCAATTACCTTTGGTTTGTGGAGGATAGAATCAAAAAGTTATTATCCTCTTCTTTTTTTTTTCTTTTTTTCTTTTTTTCTTCTTTTTTTCAACTGAATAAGAAACTCTCGAATGAGAGAAGAATAAATTCTTTTTATTATTCTGAAATAAACAAAACAAATAATGTAGAATGAAGTGTTTAACACGAAGAGCTCGTATTCTACATTGAATCCTACCTTATTGTTGAAAATTCTTTCCCGGATTTTAAATAAATTTAGAATGATATAATCAATAATGTGAAATTCCAAGTATTTCGGGGTGTTCAATAATTCTTGCAACAAAGTAAGGTAGGTATTATTGGTGTCATGCATTTTATATTTCTTAATGAACTCAGACTCTTGTGCTGTGAAGTTTTGTTTTCTAACAACCAATTCTTCTGTAGAGTTCTGAAAATTTGGTTGTTGATTATTTTCCAAGAATCTAAGTTCATCAAGAAAGAGTTCTTCAAAATGTAATTCAAAGCAGCAAATGTTTAACACAGTTTTATTATTCTCAAGGACCTGATCTGCTTCTTCTAAAAACTCTAACTCTTCATCAAAAATTTCCTCAAAACTCAAATCAGACACTTCTTCTTCTTCTGATCTTTCCTGAATATAATTTCTTTCTAGAGGCTGATTATTTGGTTGGTCCCCTGGATTAAAAATGTTGAGATCAGCAGTTAAATTTTCAAAGGACAGCTTTATTTGATCAGTTCTACAGTTGATGAGAGCATTAGAAGTGGCTAAGAAAGGTCGTCCTAAGATGACAGGTGTTTGTCCTTTGGGATTGGAAACAGGCTGTGTTTCCAAGACTACAAAATCTACTAGAAAAATAAAATATCCAACCTTAATCAGAACATCCTCTAACTCACCCATAGGGACATTAACAGATCTATCAGCCAACTGTAAGGTGCATTTGGTTGGGTTCAGTACACCTAGACCCAATTGCTGGTAGACTGAATATAGAAGCAAATTGACACAGGCCCCTAAGTCTAAAAGCGCCTTATCAATGTGAGTATTACCAATGATACATGAAATGATGGGGGAACCTGGATCTTTACGTTTCAAAGGTATGGGATTTGATAGCATTTCACTGATATTGGTAGCTAAAAAGACTTTCTTTGGAACATTTATTCTCCTCTTCTTAGTGCATAATTCTTTTAAAATTTTAGCATAAGATGGAATTTGTTCAATTACATCTAAGAGAGGAATATTCACCTTAACCTGCTTGAATGTTTCTAGGATCTTCTCCTCTTGAGGGGAGTGTTTCCTAAGCTTGAGTCTATCTGGAAAAGGCGCAATTGGTCTAAACGTATCAAAAGCCGGCTAAGGTTCCGGTTCAGGTTCTTGATCATCTGAGGAGGGTGATTGTTGAGTAGATTCATCAGAAGGAGAAGGAAAAGGTATTTTTACTAGATCAAAAGTTTGACTTGGAGGAGTTCTCACTTGATTATCGACCTGTCTACCCGACCGAAGTGAATGGATTGCATTCATTTGAGCTTCATAGGATGAACTGCATCCTGTGTCCTTAGGGTTGACCACGGGTTGACTCAGAAATTTTCCTTTCTCTCTTTCACTCACGGCACTAGCTAGTTGACCAAGCTGGGATTCTAATCTAGCTATAGCTTGAGTGTTGGAGTTGAGCATTTGTCCGGTTGATTGCATAAAGGAATTCAGAGTGCTGGACGTTTGAGTCAACATATTCGTGGTTTGAGTGGAGGCATTAATTATGGTTTCCAAACCCTTTTCCAAGACATTGAGACGTTTATCCTGATCTGGATAGTGAGGAGTCTGAATTACAGCTTGATGAAGCGGAGACTGATTTTGATACGGCAGATTGGGTTGTTGAAATTGTGGATGAGAATTGAAAGGAACTGTGTTTCCCCTAGGAAATTGTTGGTTTGAGGAGAGAGTGAAGTTTTGAGTTCTGGAGTGAGTTCCCTGATTACATGCAAAGTTTGGGTGATTTCTCCAACCTGGGTTGTAGGTTAGAGAGAATTGATCATTTGCGTAACGCTGGAATGTAGCGTTGACCTGTCCTAATGGTTGATTATTTCCTAAGAGAGGATATTCTTCTGAAACATGAGATGGCGACAGATAGTTATGACATCCTGAGGCTGAAACTTGATTGATTTGAGCCGGGGCTCTTTCCTTGATTTCTAAAGCTTCTAACCTATGCATGATTGTGGCCATCCTACTTTCAAATGCAATGTTCGACTCTAAGGAAATACCACTTGACTTGGGTTGGGGAACTTATGACACTCGGTCATCACAGTGCTCCCATTGCATGGTTTTTTCAGAAAGACTCTCTAAAAACTCCCAAGCTTCATCAGCGTTTTCCTTCATGAAATCCTCGTGGCACATTGATTCTAAGGAAGTTTTTGCAGAATAATCTAATCTTTCATAAATTATTTGGCACAATCACCATTTTTCTAAACCGTGGTGAGGACATTGGATGAGAAGATCTTTAAATCGGTCAAAATACTTCCAAAAGGGTTCTCCCGAGACAATTTTAAAATTCATGATGTTGTTTCTTAGCTTCACAGTTTTATGGATAGGAAAAAATTTCTTAAGAAAAACAGTGATAAATTCCTCCCAAGTAGTGATGGAATTTACGGGTAAGCTATACAACCATTTTTTTGCTTTGTCTTTGAGAGCAAATGGAATAAATCTGAGTTTGATCGCATCTTCTGTTAATTCTTTCATTTTAATCATAATACACACTTCCTCAAATTCCGAGATAAAAATATGTGCATCTTCTGTTTCATTTCCAAGGAATTTGGGAAGCATGTTTATGTAATACGGTCTAAGCTCAAAATTTATTTCATTTGTTTCGGGGAGCCTAATACAAGAGGGGATTGCATTCCTAATGGGATAGCACATATCTTGAAGAACGGGTGGATTAGGATACGCCTGTGACGCCCCTAGGTTCACACAAGGCTGCAGTCCTTGGTGAAACCAGGAATGTCAAACCTGCCATGCACCACACCGTGCAATAACATGTTTCACCATCACGATTAACATCTCTCTAGTAGAGTTAATAACAGGTGTAGGTACAAAGCAAGTAAAAGATAATACAAGAGATACTGATGAAATGAAAGAGATCAAAATAGTATTTCATCATCCAACACACAGGAATACAAAGTCAATATCTGAAATGCATAAACAGGAATTCTTAACAAGTCTCAAATACAATAAGTCTGAGTTAAGGAAATAAGGCATACCGCCTTTACAACTTCTAGAATAAACTCTCAAATGTCTAAACTAAAAAGTCTACAGTGGAGCTCAAAAGTAAAATATATCTAAAATAGACAGCTGACGCTAAAGTGCATCGTGTCAACCTG
>BQKN01064670.1:34006-45568 GCA_022839385.1 Asparagus kiusianus
CTGAGCTGTAAACTCCCAAGCAGCTCCTCCAGATTTCCCAAAATCACTAGGTCCAGATTAGGGTTTTGAGGAAGAAGAAGAAGAAGAAGAAAAAGAAGGAGAAGGAGGAGGCTAGGGTTACACTTTGGGGGTTCAGCCTTGTCTCCTGGGTTGAGTTGGTTTAAATACCAACTCCCCAACCCGACCCGAAACCCAATAGCCCAAATAACTAAAACCCGCACCCAAACATGTAATAAAACTCTCTGATTGCTGATCGGTCGACCGCGCCGGTCGACCGCGTCGGTCGACCGATCAGCACAAAAATGCCTGCCGAAGGCATTTTACCTGCTGATCGCCAACTCACTCGATTTTCTCTCACTTGCAAACACCTGCTGGGTTCCCAAACACTGATAAACATATATATATACATATATACTATAGAAATTTTTGGGGTTTTACAACGCCATTTTCTATGATTGGCTCAAAGCGAATTAATCGATATGTATTATCCCTAATCCACGGTTGCATACACCAAACTATTTCTTTTTATACTTTTTTTTAATTATAAAAGTTGGTTTTTTTAATGAGGGGAGAATGGAAAAAGAGGAAAATCCTAACTAAACAAATCAAAATCAATCACTTTTCAATCACTCTAACTCTAGGGTTAAGCCTAACTCAACTAGACTAGCTCCTAACCAAAAACTCCTAAAGTGAAAAGATTAAAGTTTTACCCGGGTAGTTAGCCAGGTAAAGATAGTATTAGAGGGTGATCAGAGATCAATTAAGTACATCGTTCCTTGCGGAGCGCTTTACGCAACCCCTAAACATTGCCTTAGACACCAACTAATCCAAGAAAACTTAAATCGGTTCACTTCAGGACTTCTTGTTCCTTATTGAGCTCGAGTCCTTAGGGCCAACGTCTAATGAGTTTTATTAGGCTTGGGTAGTGTAGTGAGGAATTAGTGATTTTTGAGCTAAGGAAAGGGTGATGAAATCCCTCACCTTATCTTGATTATGGGGTTTTGCCCTTAAAAAATATTTTTAAGTGTGTGCCAAATCAAGATGCTCAAATCACTTGGTGAATTTCTACACTATATGAAATGCAACCCTAAAAATTAAAAGCGATTAAAAAGGATGATAAAAAAATTTTATATTTTTTATAAGGGTTAACAATCAAACAACTATGAGAAGGGGAACATTATTTGAGTTTATTATCTTGTTAGTTAATGTCCAAGTGAAAGATGGATTTTATTATGGTCAACAAAAATAAAATCTTTTTTTTAATCCTAATTGTCTCTAATTGTGAAGCTAACTAAAAGGGGTGGAATTGAAAACGCTAAAAAGAAGACTTACCCGAAAGCAAATCTTCAAATCCTAGTTCTCCAATCTGCGATCTTCAAGCTCCAAGCGTTTCCTTCACAATAAACACACAAGTTAAAGAACCAAAATAATTAAAACCTACTTAAGCACCTTCCTCGGTAACGGCGCCAAAAACTTGATGCGGCATAATCATGTACCAAAAATATTGCAAGTGCATAACCGTGTCAAGTTGTAGTATAAAGATATCGATCCACGAGGAATGTGTTTTGTAGGAGAAAATATAAAATTGGTTCTTATGTTGTGTGCGTGACAAATAGGAGTGATGAGTGAATGTGATTGTGGAGAGATGGAGAGAATGAAAATGATTGTGTAAATGAATATATTTGAGAGTGGAAGTGATAATATAAATGTGATCAACAAGGCAAGAAGAAAAAATCAAGAACAAATAAAAATCAAGAATGTAAAGATAGCGGATTCAATTAAAGATATGAGTAATCTAGAATTGAATCTACTTCTTAGAAAAAGATAATTCCCTAGAGGGTTCTAGTCTAAAGGCGAATCAAAGAAAATAAAAATGAACAAAAAGAAAAACTAAACCCAAGAGGGTTCTAGCCTTAAGGTGAATAGTACAAGAAATTAAAATCTAACTACAAAATAAATTGTAAAATCTAAACTACAAAATAAATTGTAAGAATTAAATGCAAAAAAATAAATCTACTCTATAAGTATGAAATAAATCTAAGGCAAGAGGGTTCTAGCCTCTTGGTTATTTAAATAAGAAAATAAAATCTAATTACAAGCATGAAAATAAATCTAAACTAATAAGCAATAAAAAAGAAATGAGAAAAACGAACCTTCAAATTAATCTCCATCTTCATCTTCATCTTCATCATCCAGTAAAGAGAAGAAAAGAAAAATTTAAAGTGGTGAAAAAATTATTTTATTAATTGTAACAAAAAGTTATAAATTTGGAAGACCTTCTCAATTAAGAGTAGCCCTCCTCTCCAAAAGGAGTTACAAAAATTTTCACACCTCTGACCCCTCACTCTCAACCCCTATTTATAGTAAACATCAGTAAATGAGAGCCCTTGGATCAAACTTGAGCCCCAAGAATGCAATTTCGGCCGTTGATGAAATCTGGATGACTTCGCATCGATGCGGGCATCGATGCCCGCATCGATGCTCCAATAAAAAAGGCATCGATGCCCACATCGATGCTGGGATCAATGCTCCAATAAAAAATTTGACTTCACGGTTGGCTTCGTCTCGTCGAGATAGGCGATTTTCATATATTATATGTTAAATTCTGCCTTCTGGATTGGGAGATATCGTTGTTTCTTTGCGGCCAACTATCTTGAATACTTTTTTTTTATATTTAATTTTTTTATTTTCTCCGGCTTCTACAGTCTACTCGGCTTGATTCTGGGCTTGGGCTTTTTGACTCTTGTTTGTGTTCTTCATTTAATTCATGGGTTTTTGTTGAGATAAGAGATCTTGGGCTTTATTCTTCACTAACCTGCAATTAAAGATAAAAACAATTATTAATGGCATTTTTATTCATATAAAATAGATAATGAGGGTATAAAATTATAATAAAATATGATTATCAGACCACTTCATCCATAGGGATCTTGATCAGTGGCTACGGCACGACAGTCTCGGTAGCGAGGCTGTTAACTCCCACTGTGGTCGCCAGCGTGTTTTGGTGGAAAGTTGGCTTATTCGTGGAACTTATTACAACTTCAGTCGTTACAATAAATTCAAAAAAAAGTTAGTCTTTTTATAAGAGCTTTCTTACACAAATAAAAGAAAAGACTACAACTTTCTTAAAACACACACAACAAATATTTATCACCCACTGCTTGCGTGGAATCTTCGCTTGTGTTGGGGTTTATCCGTGGACCACCGACTGATCATATCCAAATATAAGTTTTGTTACCTCACAAAGGAGACAAGAAACTGAAGTAACTATCTCGATAAAGCGAGATAATCACTCTTCTTGAGAATCGCAGCTAGGTACGATCTCAAGGAAATGGATGAACGGATGCAGATCTCTCGAACTCTTCTTGTTTATGCTGAATAGCTCATCAAGATCTCTTTCTCCTCTCTGAAATTTATGCTCCTCACTCTTCAATTCGATAGGGCTTCGCCGATGCTCGAGAATTCTGGATTCGTATAAATGAAGGCCTTAGGGCTGTATTTATAGGCTTCAAAAGCTCAGTTTTTAGATAAGAACACCTGATTCCATCTTATCATTAGTTATATCCACTTAACCATGTCCTAAGATAGCTTTAAATCAGTTAGAGAGGCTTTGGATCAAAATCGGGACAGTTAACATCAAAGAAATGGTGAAAACATTAAAAAATAGTGTTTTTGGGGCCTGAGACAACTTCTGTGTCTTGGCTGCCCGAGAAACAAATTGTGTCTCGGCTGCCTGAGACACTCTTTGTGTCTCGGCTAGCCGAGATATGACTGGTACCGCTCTGTTATCTTGCCTCTAACTCTCTCATCTAACCTCAGAATAAAGTGATCCAAAATGCATTAGAAAGCTGATGAAGAGACCTACAACTTTTGTCTTTGATCTTCTAATTCGAACTATATCATGACCAAAATGTGTGAGACATTACTGATCTCCTGCAGGTGTGAAACAGCCTGGACCATCTCGGTTGTTTTGGCTCTAACTTTCACGTATGATCTCAGAATGAGGTGATCCAAAGTGCGTTGGAAAGCCAGAGAAGAGATCTACAATCTTTCATAGGTGAATTACACACAAAGTAGACGAGACATGAGTGAAGCTTCGTCTTTCGTGAGTGAAACGTAACTCCCGATCGGATCGTTTCTTCATTATTCTATCGTTCCGTTGATTCATACGCTTCGTCGACTCGCTTCATACACTTGTCAACATTAGATAATCCTTCTTGACTTAGATAATGATGTTTATCATATTCTCTCCATCTTGAGCTGTGTGCGGGAACCCATAGGCAATTTTTAACGTCTACAATAATGTTAATATTTAATCTTGATATGTTTATTTCATGAAGAATGGATATTACTCAACCTTAGTACTACTTTTTGGATATTCTTATTAACATATCTAACCAATATTTTTGTTGTAGCCTTTGCAAGTTAGAATCACAGCTCAACTTTATTGTAAATAGTAGTTATCTTTACATTATAGGCCCAATAGCGTGTCCATATATTGCTGAAGTATTTTTAAGTTTAATTGTGTAAATTTTAGAGTAGGTATTACAAGATCATACATCTTTTATATTGTGATTATTACATATATCAATAGTTTAAATTTGTATTGTATTTGTAAAGAGCCATGATGGATATGCTTCTAAATTAGCAGCTTATTCTGAATAAGCCATGCGTATTAGCATTAAAGTGTAATATTTTTTCTTTATTATGTTATATGTATATTTGCTTGGTTTACTTACTATTTTTTTTATTTCTTCAATAAGTTGTATCTTTGTGTTGGTATATATTGTTAATACAATTTACGATATCATGCATATTTTTCCTACAAATTTTAGATAGAAATAATGTGAATTTTATATATAGTGACCTTTAATAAAAAATTAGTAGTAAAATATGTTACCTTCATATTTAAAGATCTTAAAATCTAACAGTGCTATTTTGTGCTTATCTTTGATCGTGTCTTTAAAAACTAATCATTCACTGGTAGTCATATCCCTAAATTAATTTACTTGCAGAGTCGTACCACATATAGAAAAAAGAAAAATATCAATTTTAATTTTTTTTACTTACACTATTGTAACTAATTATCATGTATATACCTTTTATTCATTATAATGATTTCTCTCATCTTATATGGCTTATTATATCTCGCAACATAGTTGATCAATGACTTCACTTTAGTTTCTATTGTAAGATTATTTATGTATAATTTTATATTAAGTTTATGATTTATTTAGTATTTCAAGAATAAAGTATAAAAATTTATAAATACAAACTAATTTTTCTTGTATCTTTCACGATGAATGCTTTTTTAATTAGGACAAAATTATTCGTTATGTCCTTCAAGGGGGAACTCATCGGTGCTCTTTGCTAGATGTACCTTTTGTCAATTTCAGTTCAAGTGTTTCATGAATGTTTTTGTATTTTGGGTTTATTTACTTCACTTCTCTATTTGAAATAAAAACATCTTGATTTTTTAAAGGATATCTCTGAACTTTCTGATAGTTTTTTCATGCAAAATTCGTTGTATTTTTTTACTCTATAAGTATTATTAACATCAGATATGAATGTTTATACATTATGATCAATTAATGATAACTTATTATATTATAGTCTTTTGTTAGTTTTATGCAATTTAATCTTCTATTAATTAATGTTATTACTAAAACTATATATAGTTCCTTAAATTTAACAGTAACGTTAATTTTTAATTTGTCATATATTTTTAAAATTTTTATTTCTTAATTGGATAGTTTTAATCTATCATAATTGTTATTTTTTACCAACATCAACTTGGACTACTTTTAGATGTTGAAAAAGAATGATAAACTTTAAATTGAAACTTAAATTTATATATTTTAATGAAATGATATTAAACATTTACTATTTTATTTGCTAAATTTTAGCTTTCTATGATTTTAAACTTTTGAGGGTGTATTTTATAATTTTTTAGCGATAATATTATTTTTTTTAAATTAAATTTTATGTTGGTTGCTTGTAATTTTTTGCTTTATGAGTTGCTGGTAAATTTTTAAATATTAAGATGTTTCTTTCAACTCTAAAATTTTGAGCGTGTTTTTTACAATTACTGAAACTTTGAGTTATTTTTTGATAAATTCAAATTTTTAACGATCTGCTGATAATTTTTAGATTTAAAATCTACCAGTTATAAGTTTTAAAATTTTAAGATTTTTGTGATATTTAAATTTTGAGGGAGTTTTTATAGTTTATGTAACTTTGAGGTTATTTATTACAAATTTTAACTTTTTAAGTGCCTAATGGTAATCCCTGGAATATATCTATGTTGTTTGTAAGTTTTAAAGTCACAGAATTTAGGGTGCTTTTTTCTAATTTGAACTTTTGAAGTTGTTTCTATAATTTTAGAAATATTGAGAGTGTAATTGCAATTTTTAAATTTCTCGAGGACTGTTTTTAATTTTTAAATTTCATGTTTGCTATTTTAAGTTTTTAATAAGTAAGGGTGTTTTGGGTAATTTTGAACTTTTAAAGATATTTTGTGTTATTTTTTAATTAAATCTTAATCTTATTTTTTTTAATTGTTAAGCTATAGGTAGTTCATGTGGGGTTAATATAGGATATAATTAGTATTTAGATAGATTAAGATTTAAATAAAAAATTTAAAATAATATTTCACGTAGTTTGTTAATTTTTTTTAATTGTTGAGTTATAGATAGTCCATGTGAGATTAGATAAGACATAATTAGAATTATAATATATTATAATTTAAATGTAATATTCAAAATTATGAAGGGTAATATTGACCATAGGAAGATTTTTCTCAACTCGTGCTTTTGAAAGGAGTATGATACACACACACACATATACATACATACATATATATATATATATATGTATGTATGTGTGTGTGTGTATACATATATATATACACACACATACATACATATGTATGTATGTATGTATGTATGTATATATGTATGTATGTATGTATGTATGTATGTATACATGCATGCATGCATAGATATATACATGCACGCTTGTGTGTACACATACAAATACACATACACAGACATATATATATACACACGTATGTATGTGTGTGTGTACTTCCTTTAAAAATGCGAGTTCGAGAAAATCTTTTATTGGTCAATATTACCCTTCACTTTTTTAAATATTGTATTTAAATTTTAATCTATCATAATTATAATTGTATCCTATCTTAATCCTACATGAATTACCTATAGTTAATTAAGTTCAAAAAAAAATAAGATTAATAAGTTTCATGAAATATTACAACAACAACAACAAAATCTAAAAAGTTTTAAAGTTGTAGGAAAATACTCTGATATATTCAAAATTACAAGAAACACAACCACATATCAAAACTTAAAATAACAAATATGAAATTTGAAAAGTAACAATATCCTCTGAAGAATTTAAATTTTGTAATTAATACCCTCAACATTTTAAAAATTATAGAAAGACCTCCAAAATTTTAAATTACAAAAAAATCCTTAAAACTTGCGAACAACATAGATGAATTCTAGGGATTACCATCAGAGTTGAACATATATCCCCATTTTCCCTACTATATAAAAAGCTCTTTGTCGCATCAATTAAGCCTCAATCACGTCAATTAAGCCTCGGGATTGATAGAGAAATAAAATAGATGATGAGTTTAAATTATAATAAAAAGATAAAGAAATAATAAGTAGCTAACATACTATAATACATGAATTATTGTCAAAAAACTAAAAAGTTTTAAAAATTACACATAACACCCAATAATTCAAAATTACACAACATCCTAACTTTAAAACCTTAAAACAACAAATATAAAAATCTAAAAATTAGTAGTAGTGTCCTAATTTTTAAAATTTGTAATTGACACCCTCAAAGTTTCAAAAATTATAGAAACACTCTCAAATTTTTAAAATTATAAAAAACACCATGAAATTTAAAAAATATATTGATAGATTAAAATTTAATATTATTTTCTAAATAAAAGTAAATGCATATAATTTTACTCATAAGTTCGAGTGGCAAAAATACAGAGGTAGCATTAATAGATAGAAGACTAAATTAGTTAAAATTGATAAAAGATTATAATATAATAGCTTAGTATTAATTGATTATATTTTATAAATATTATTCTCCAATGTTAGTAATATTCACATGGTAAAAAAAATATTCTCTGATGTTAAATATTCACATGGTAAAAAAATACAATGAGTTATGTATGGAAAAACTATTAAAGAGTTGGAGATATCATTCAAAAGGATCTAACTGGTTTCATCTTAAATGGAAAAGTGAAGGAAATTAACCCAAAATTCATAAACCTGCACGAATCACTTGAATTGATATTAACAAGAAACATATCTATCAAAGAAGTGCCAACTGATTTCCCATTGGAGCAACTTTTTCCAACAAAGAAGAATTTTTCCATAGAAGATAAAAGAAATATTAATAAGTCTTATAGAAGTTCATATTTTATTCTTCAAATACTAAATGAATCATAAACTTATTATATAATTAGATACATATGACCTTGTGTAAAACCCCGAAAAATTTATAAGGAATAGGTGTGAATTTTTTGGTAATAGATAATTCTTTTGTGATGAATAATCATGTATATGTTAGATGAATGTGATTATCAGTGTTTGGGAACCTAACACGTGTTTATATGTGAGAGAATTTGAGTGGTTTGAACAGCATGTGACAAATCATCCAGGTTGGCATTTTCTTCTGAGCGGTCGACCGCAGTGGACGCGGCGGTCGACCGCACATCGTTCTCGCACACAGGAAACCTTTTTCCTGTTGTGCGGTCGATCGCACTGGGCGCGGCGGTCGACCGAACAACAGCAGAGAGTTTTTCTGTGTTGGGTCTTAATGGGTTTCGGGTCGGGTTCGGGTCGGGTTGTGGAGTTAGTATATATACTATTATACCCAAGAGAGCCCTCTTTTCATCTGAAATAGAACCCTAGCCCCCCTTCTCTCCCCTCAAACCCTAGTTCTCACTTCTTGGTAATTTAGGAGGAGCTTTGAAGGGTTTTTCAGCGGATTTTTAGTGGATTCAGCGAGAGGGATCATCATCCTTCAGATGTAGGGCTTTGTTCTCATCAGAGGCGAGTAACATCTCGCCCAACTTCTTCCTTTTTTATGTTTCATGTTTTATTTTGGAGTTTAATCTGGTTTTATTGAGCCAAAACCATATTTTTGTAGATACAATAGATCCTTATGACATATGATATGATAATCAAAAGTTTCAGATTTTAAAAGCACACATCGATCTGTATTAAGGAGATCTAGATCTAAAAAATGAGTTTTAAAAGAGTAAATTTCTATTTTATTGAATAAACAGTTTTTAAACCATGTTTATATATGTTTGTGATCTTGATGATAGATTTTAAATGTTTAAAATTTGTAGTTTTCTGTTCTATGACTTTGTATAAATGTTAGATTTACATTAATATAGAAATCTTTGAGTTTGAATGCGATTTGAAGCTGACAGAAACCCAAATTGGGCTTCTGTCTGCTTCGCGGTCGACCGCGGTGGACGCAGTGGTCGACTACTGCGAGATTTGTCCAGCAGAATAGTTCTGCTCTTTGATCGGTCGACTGGCATGACCCCAGCGGTCGACTGCCGCTCAGTTTTGAGCACAATGATATTTTTTTGTGCTGTGAGCGGTCGACCGGAGTGATCTCTACGGTAGACCACCGCACAGCTTTGTGCATGTTGATTTTCTGTTGATATTTTCGCGTGTTTGTGTAAGACCCTGTAGATTTTTGAGTATGTATATGTGTATCAGTAATGAGGTTGAGTGTGAAAAATTTCAAATCGTGTGCAACAGAAATCGAAGAATGCAGTTTTTAGTCCATGAGTCGACCCATGATATGTCATGAGTCGACTCATCATGTTGAGTCGACCCGTGACTGTCATGAGTCGACTCACGAAATCGAGTCCTGTTGCCATTTAGTTGCTGCTGATTCGACTCATGAATTATGAGTTGACCCATGACCCATGAGTCGACCCATGATATACCATGAGTCGACTCATCGTGGATTTTTGGCTTTTCTCAGTTCGGGTCTATTGGGTTTCGGGTCGGGTTTTATCTACTCATATATATTTTTCCTCCACCCGAAAACAATCTTTTTCATCAGCAAACCCTAGAGAAACCCTAGCCTCCTCTCCCCCTCTAAACCCTAGCTCGTTTTTGGGTATTCTTGGACGATTTTTGGGGATTTTCAGCAGCTTTTTGTGGATTGCAGCGAAGGGGATTGTTCATCATCACTTCTGAGGCGAGTAACATCTCGCCCAATCCTTCTCCCATGCTTTTAACAGTTTATAAATGTTTTTCATGAGTTTTATTGAGCCTAAGACTTACTTTCAAGTATAAATCAATGTTCTTATTAGGGTGAATGCTAGAAATCATGTGTTTTAGATTTTAAATCCTCACCAACGATGTTTTTGAAGAAAACCCAGATTTAGAAATATTTTTAAGAATAACAAATATGAGTTTTTATTTTGATTAAATGTTTTCACTCATGTTTAGGAGTTAAAGTTAGGTCTAACATGCTAATGTTCTTCGCCCATGCTATATATGATTTTATCTCTGCCTCATAGTCTAGAATTGATTGTTATGGGGGTGAAGATTAGTATAGAGGGAATATGGAACGAGATGGTCGAGCTGCAGTTGTGAAATATCCAGTTTGCAGCCCGTAAGTCGACTCATGACACATCATGAGTCGACTCATCATGTTGAGTCGACCCATGACTGTCATGAGCCGACTTACGAAGTTAATTCCTGTTATTCATAAGTATCTGCTGAGTCAACTCATGGCTGATCATGAGTCGACCCATCGGAGTTTTTCCTATTTTTTTTGTATTTCTGCTTGATCACCTACTGTGCTTATACTTTCATACAGTGTTCATAAATGATCGAGGGTTCTGTTGAGCTTTTGTTGAACATGAGAATGTTACCTTGTTTACAGGGTATTAAATTACAGTATTTATGATTTTATCTACACATATGAGATGATTTTTCTGACACAAGCTTAGATTTGTATAGCGAGGCAAGTACAAGAGTAGAACATGTATACATTTACTACTAGTATTCCATGGTTCATAAACACAGTCCTCGTGTTGGACTATAATCCCTGTTAAGTCCTCGTGTTGGACTATAATCCATTAGAGTCCTTGTGTTGGACTATAATCCATTTCAATCATGTTTTAGACTTTTGCTAAACCTTGAGCATGTTATTTAACCAAGTAGGGTATACGACATATTGTATTTGGCTGGGACATGATAGCTACCTAGGTTGAACATGACACCTATTGTAGCTTCCTTTTATTTCCATTTTATCGGTGGAGATGGGTATGTATTCTTTTCTTTATTGTTCTTGTGACCAACTTCGGGTTTTGTATTTAGGGATCTACAATTTGAGATACAAGGTATATACATGAGGGTTTCCTTGTTTGGATTATTTCGCTCGACGTACCTATGCTCGTGTTGTATTTCCCTAAGTACTAAAACCCATTAATGTTTGTGTAAATGATTTATATTATTATGTATTAACTATATT